>PVIA01010184.1:0-53858 GCA_004024845.1 Tonatia bakeri
GTGAGGCAGGGAGGGAGGGAGGGAAGGAGGGAAGGAGGAGGGAAGGAGGAAGGAAGGAGGGAAGGAGGGAAGGAAGGAAGAAGGAAGGAAGGAAGGAAGGAAGGAAGGAAGGAAGGAAGGAAGGAAGGAAGGAGAGAAAACTCCCATTTACAGCAAGAGAATAACTCGCCCTGGGGAGGCCACACACCTGTTTGTGACCCCAGATATCCAGGAATGAGGACTCTGACAGGAAATCTCACATCCGTGGTTGTCACCAGGCCAGGGTTGGGGGTCTTTATGGCCTTGGCTAGGCCACCAGGCTATAGCTAGCTTGCCTTGGGGCTTCCCTGGGCTGGAGCTGGTTCCCAAGGAAACTGATTTGGACTGGAATCGTGGGAGGAGTTCAGGCAGCAATGGAGTGGATGGGAGGGCAGTGGTGGGTGCGGCAGCCAGAACCCAGGCCCCCAGTTTGGAAAGGCCATCTCTTGGGCCAGTGCTAGACTTGGAGGCCAGCCGGCTTCCCGAGCGCCCTCCTCCCTGCTCTCAGGGGCTGCTGAGAGTGGCTCGCACAGAGGACTGTCTTCCCTGTGAGTGCCCTGCCGGGGAACTTGCTCCGGTCCTCCTGCCTTCCTCGAGTTATGATGTCAAGAGGCTGAGCCCGCTTCTCAGCAGAAGCCCTACTCCTCGGCCCTCAAGTGCTCATTATCCTGGAGGACCAGCCGCTCTCTGACACTCGGTGTCCTCAGGAAAGCCGGGCCCAGTGGGAGTGCAGGGCAGGCGCACCAGGCCCTGTGGAAAGGATCCCTGCTTCCTCCTCGTTCCTCGAGGTCTAATCTCATTACCTGGGGACTCAGCACGACTTGTCTCCTCAAGGCCTGCAGAGCTGAGCACATCTCCAGATCACCTCCCCGGAAACCCAATTTCTTCCGCAGTCAGAAAGGACGGTCTCTGATATGAAGTCCCCAAAATGAAAAAGGAAGCGAGAAGCGGAGCCCTCCCCCTGAGACCCATGCAGTCGTTTTAATAACGTTCCCGTTGTGCTAAGGGCTAGCAGCACCGAGCATAATCTATTCAAATGCACAGGAGAACCTCACTTTGGAAAATTAGGAATCTGCATTAAAAAAATTCCCAAGCCCCGGACTTCTTTATAATAAATTAGAATTTTTTTTCAAGGCAAATTCTTAACTTGCCAATTTCATTTTTGAAGTTTAGGGAATAAAGTTATTAAAAATGGGGAGTTTTTTTCCTCCTCCCACTTCAATAGAGGAGCATCAGTGGTCCTGGCCCCGTGCCGTGGGGCGCACCGAGCAGGTTAACGGTCATTCGGCGCCTGGGCCCGGCGTCTGTTTCAGCGCGTCCGGCGCTGGGGAGCTCCGTGATCACCAGTGAGCACGCTGCTCTGCATTTAGTGTGCACTAAAGACAGACCACGGGCTTAGAAAGCGCAAAAGCGGCAACCACTGGAGACCTTCCTGTTACCGGCATCCTCCTCCTGGAGGTTTCCCGTTAAGTTCTGCCAGAGCCGCAGCCCCTGCCACCTCTAACTGCAGCCCCTCGGCTGCAGTGTGCTGTACCTGGGCCCTCGGTGCAGACGACCCTCCCGTGTGCCCTGCGAGGCAGTGGCGTGTCACCTGGGATCATGAAGTTCTGCGATGATGGTTTAAGGAAAACACTGTCTCCAGGGAGACCTGCACGAACCAGGTGTGGGGTCCCTCCACACACTCCATTGTGTGAATTTCTGTGACTCTGCCACAGCCCGGCCGCCCGCCACCTGGCCTCTCACAACGCCCCCCTCCCGTAGCCCAGTGCCCCACTGACTCTAAAGGGACTCTCGAAGTTACTCAGTTCTCTGCTGCTGCTCCCCCTCCCAGCAAGCTTCACTCCGGTCTCTCCCAGAATCCTCAAGGTAGCACAGCATCACTCTCACGCCCGGGTACACACCTTGCATTCACGTACCCTCTCTCCACCTCCAAACGCCCTCCAAGGCCTCCATTTCCCGTAACGTCCCACGGGCAGCATCCCTCACCGAGCAAAGCTCTCACTGTGGTGCCTCCACCCATGATCGCAGGAAACCTCCGGACTGGAGCTCCCCCACCCTCACCTCATCCGCACACAAGAAACTCCAGCTACCTGCACGCCACCCCTGCTCTTCCTCCATAGACGCAGGTGGACCGTTCCACAAACGTCTTTGCCCTTGGCCTACAGGAAGACAAGCACTGTGTCTGGTCTGGCTGTGCACATACTCAGCGTCCGGTCTCCCTGTGCCCGCTTGTTCCTGGCACGTCGCGACATGCGCGAGAGACTTGGAAGCAGACGTCCTGGCGGGCGTCATCTCGCCTGCTAGGTACCGCCCCTCTGACGAGGCACGCGGTTAACAGTTCAGGGACAAACTGATGTGTAGGTAGTGAAGTACTTATGTGGCGTGACCTGTTGGTGGATGGTGCTGAATAGGAAGAAGATTCGGAGGCTCACCTAGGGCGCAGCCTCGTCACTGGCCAGGGGGAGGCAGGGCCAACGTGAGACCTTTCAGTTCAGGGCCGTGTGGGAAGCTCAGGTCAGAAGGAAGTCCAGCATTTTCTTGGGACCCTTTGGCTCATAATGGGTTCCTCCATCCCCCTCTAACCTCCTGCAGCCCACGGAGTGGGGGCAATGGTGTTCAGGACCCCAGGAAACTGAGCTTGGGGACCTGGGACCAAGGCGGTGCTATCTGACCTTCCCTGGGCCACCGGGGCAGGAAGGCTGGACCCCTTGGTCCCTCCCATGCCCTGCTCCACTCCCACCTGGGCAGGGCAGTGCAGCAGACACCCTGGGCAGCTGGACCTTTGATCAGCTGTCAGGGTTGCCTTGCTGGGGTCATTAACTGGAGGCAGAGGGGACGGCCGGCCCCTGGCTGTGAACGCCCCCAACCCCCACCCCCTGCACCCCAGGCCGTGCAGCTGTGAGGGCAGAAGCTGGTTCAGATGTTTTCACACTTTACATTCCTCTCATCTCTTTAAGGACTGGAGCCCCTGCCTTGCGGGGGTCCTCTGCTCAGCTGCCTGTGAAACTCATTCGCTTTGCAGCAATGGAGTTAATTCAGCAGCTTTGAACGTCCCCCTAAGCTTTTTCTGTGGCTGTGATTGACAGCTCCCTGTGCCCCTGGGGGCAGCACCCCAGGGACCTTATGGGCGACCTGCCTGCCCTTGCTTTGACTCATCCAAATGAACTCCAAACAGACTCTTCTCTTTCCTTTTTAATTTTCTGTTGGGTCTTTCTGCTCTTCGTTCACCATGACCTCTCCCCCTGGCTGCTTGGGCCACCAGAGTCTTTAAACTGGACATGTCCCCAAGCTCCAGCTCACTCAAGCCCTGGAGTCCTCACGTGTAAAAGGCCGAGCAGAGTCAGGTCCCACCGTGGGTCCCCTACGTCCCCCCGGGGGGGGGACAGGCCAGCGCTCAGGCTTGTGAACAGGCTGCCACTCCCCCGGCCTCATCAGGCTTCCCATTCAATGTTCTCATTGCCTGAATTCTGATATTTACTCAAGGAGGGGAGATTTTATTGTCTTAGCCTTTTGCCTCCAAGCAGGACGAGTGCCCTAAACAACTATAAAAATAGTTAATGGCCCCAGTATACAAAGCTTAAAATAAATCAGGGAACAGGTGATGGAGCAGCCTCAGCCGAGGAGCCCTGCCTCCCTCCCCCAGACCTTCCAGGAGCTCCAGGGTCTGCAGGGCCCAGCAGGTGGGGGTGGGGGAGGAGGGGCCCGAGGGTGTCTGCCACCCTTGGAGCTCCTGGTCTGCAGCAGGAGGAGTGGGTGACTCCACATACGGGTGGTAGAAGTACAGGAACCCCAAGCTGTGTCCCAGCTCCACTGCTGACAAATTGTACAAATGCAGGCGAGGGATTTCTGCGTTGGTTCTCTCCTTTGCCCGCCCGTCCCACACACAGGGTGCGCCTCCTGGGGTCTTGCAGACTGCACACGCGTGCACAGTGTCCTGGGGCACGAAATGAATCCTTCCTGCCATAACGGAGCCCGCAGCCCACTGGGGGCCTCAGTTTCTTCATGGGGAAGGTGGGAACGCCCTGCCCTCCTGCCTCACGGCTGCCGGGAGTGGGCACCCGGGGCAGCACCGCGGGGTTCAGCCTCTCCCCCCCTGGCTCGGACGCTGACTCTTTGCTCCGTCTTCAGACCTGTCCCGTGGCCAAGTCTGGGTTGGACTTGAAGCACTCTCCTTTCTCTTAGGAGCACAACAGGCATATCAGATGTGTGTGTCTAGTGATAAACACCCCTTTGCACACACGCACACGCACACAGGCACACACAGTGCATGCACACTGCAATTCTCACACGCCCCTAAAGGGCCCTCCTAGCAATCACTGGTCGGCACCGTTATAAACAGGAGCAAGGTTCCTGGAAGTGGACGGCAGGGCGGGGCAGACAGCTCCCAGGGGCGTGCACAGAGCTGGGATGTGAAAGTCTCGGGCCCAAGTGCGCAGCCTCCCTCCTCTGAGCCACACGTCAGTAATGCCCCATAAGTGTGGGCAGGGCCGGTGGACGTTCCACAAGCCTCCTTTTGTAAACTACTGCCTTCGAGTTCTATTAAGATTAGTTAGTTAGTCAAGACCCCCATGTTACAGCTCCAGATAACATTTCCGTGGTCTGTCCCACCCGTCAGCCTGGGATCAGTGCTGGTGACCCAGGCCTGCTATTCCAGGAGCTTCTTGGAGCTAAATTGCCCCTCTTGTGTTCACTAGGTGGGGGGTTGGGGATGGATAGTTGGAGGAGCCCTTGTTGGCCCCATCCCAGTTTGGATCCCTGAGCCTCTAACACATCACTCACTCCTCCTCCATTTGGTCAGTCATTCAGTCGCTCGACAAACACATGGGAAGCCCACCACGAGCCAGCATGGTAACGGGAGCTGGGAAACCAGTCCACCAGGTAGACAGACAGGGAAGGGCCCCACAGTGTCCCCAGCATTAGGGTTAACACATAGACACACCAGGTGGGGGACACAGCTACCTGGGGTCGGGGGGTATGCAGAATCAGGAAGGCTTCCTGGGAGACTCAGTGCCCCAGATGAGCAGGAAAAGGAGTGGGCTTATGCCTGGCCAGGAGGGAGGCTGAGTGGGCTCGTGGACACTTCCTGCAGAGGCAGCTGTGGGAGCAGAGTTCCCAGGATGTAAATCTTAGGGTGGGTTCAGACAGCCCTGCACAGTGGGGTCTGATCCGGTATCACGTAGGTGGGGGCTGCTGCACTGGAAACAAGACCGGGGTCAGTGAGCAGGCCCAGGCCTGTGGCAGTGCCCTCCCCGCAGAACATCGGCCGCGTCTTGCTACTTCCCACCTGTTCAGGCCCAACTTCGTATTTACCAAATGACTTCAAGCCCTGACCTCCCCCCAGGTCCTTGGACTCCTTTCTGGTCAGGAGGAAACCAGATCCTGCTCTGCTGCTGGCCGTGGGCTTCAGGGAGTGCCTGCTCCTGGCCGAGGCCAGCTCGGGCACAGCCTGTGCCGCCCCCCATGTTCCGTGGCCTGGCAGGGCGGGCCCTGGCCACCAGCAGCTCTCACTCTGCCCGGGGGAGGCATCTGCTGAGGGGGATGTGTGGAGAAGCTGCAGGCCTAGATTGTACAGGGTTTGCAGAAAGGACCCTGTGAGAAGCTGGTGGGTTTAAAGTCACGAAGAGCAGGGCCAGCTGTGGGGGAACAGTATATGTCGGGGGCCTGGGGGGCGTGGCTCCCGGGGTGTCTCGGGCAGAGTGTGGGGCTGCGTTTAGAGGAGAAACACCCTCCTCGTGCAGTGCACCATCACTGTGATCTCCTGCAGCTCTGGGAAGAGGCATTAGCAGCTCCATTTTTACCTGAGGGGAAACTGAAGCTCAGAGGAGCTGAGTCTCTTCCCCAAGGTGACACAGCTGGTGATGGGTAATGTCACCCTCCACAGCACCGAGGTGCCCTCTCCCACTTCCCTGGGTGCTTATACAGGCACGCAGCTTCCTTCAGCAGGGGCAGGGTCCTTAGGGTGGCCCATGTGCCAAGAAGCAAGAGCGGCCTGACCGTGGGCTGCGGGCCACATGGATTATGTTCATGTGACCCCCACAAGCTGAGTGTCCCCCAAGTGCCCGCTGCCCTGCTTGCATCGTCTCTCACTTCTAACAGCCCCGGGCCTTACGTATTGCGGCGCTCACTCTGTAGGTGAGGGCCCCAGATTGGAAAGGGTGAGCAACCGGCCCACGTCACACAGACAGAGTCCCGTCGCTTAGATGCTGCAGCCGGCACTTCGTGCTGCGTCTGATGGTCTCCGGCTCTGGGCTGGATGCCACCACGCCCCGTAAATCAGGGACTATGACTTCTGTGTTGTAGCCTGAGGCATTTGGGGTCAAGAAAGTGAATCTGAAGCTAAAACGGTACCATTTGATGAAAAGGGCCGCCCACTCTCACCAACCATCTCTGCATGAGTAGACACCTGGGCCCTCTCTGTGTGGAAACCAGGGCTGCAACAGGAAACAGGAAAGATGGTCCCTGTGCTTCAGGGTCCACTGTCTAGTGGCTGACAGAGGTGAGGAAGCAGACACAGCTTATGGAGGCCCAGAGCAGGAGGCCTGGCTGTCCCTGATGCTCAGCCAGACCCTCTGAAGGAGACAGTGATGCCCACGAGGCTGGTGGGAGGCGGGGAGCACCACTGACATTTCGCTGACGAGCACACTGAGCCCCGAATGATCCAGTTCCACAGCCAAGGTCGCCGAGCAATGAATGGCCAAGGCGGAGCTCAGTTCTGCCTGATGCCAGTGTCTTCTGCAAACTTCCTCGTGGGGTTCTAGAGAAACCCCATGTGGTCCCCACTCTGAGCCACCTGCTTCCACCTCCCGTGAGCAGAAGAGAGGAATTCTGAATGGCAGCTGGCAGCGGGCGGCAGTTAGCCACGATTGGGCCTGGGCACCCTGCAGGCTTGGGCTTCGCAGGCCTCGGTTCCCCCAGCTCCTTCGTAGCCTCCGAAGGAAGCAGCCCTGAGCCACCTCCGATTAGTAAACCACCCGCGCCTTCCTACTCGGGCTCCACACGGAAGCACTTCACGGGGTGGGAGAAGCAGGCCCGCGGTAGGGACTCAGTGAGCTGGGTGGACACCCAGGAGCAAGTGCTGGGAAGTGAAGCTTTGTCCTGACTCCAATGCCCTTCCTCTCTGCCCTCCTTTTCACTCGGGGGTGGGGGTGGGGGATCTTCCCACGCTCCTCTTCAAAGGAAAGTAATTACGTACAATAATTCACACGGTGTGATTCCGGCAGAACGTCCTTGGCTCTTGCCCCAGCGTTTGCACAAACTGTGATGTCTAGAAGTTTCTTCTCCTCTGTGGCTTCGGGCTCCTCACACATAGAATGGGGATCACACTAACCTATTGCACGGGGTTGCTGCTGAGCACAAAAGCTGCAGAAACGTTTTATCAGCTCGTTAGAGTGGATGTGCCCACTCTGCCCCACAATGGCACGGGGTGGGGGGCGGGTGACGCCTAACGGAAGAGAAGGCTTCTGTGGGGCGTTCCAATAGCAGGAAGAGCTGCTGAGGTAGGCAGCCAGGTGTGCCACTCCCCGGCTCCCCTGAGTCACCCCCGAGTGCCTCCAGCCCATCTCCATGGTCAGTCTACACTGTCAGTGCCCCCAGGTTTTGCATCCCTGCACACACAGCTTACAACCCCCCACCCTTCCCACTCCGTTTTAGGATGGGGACAGGGTCAGGACTTCCATCTCCAGGTGACACAGACCAAGGTCCGTCAGGGCCCTTTGGCGCCCAGCTTAAGGCAGACATGAGTCCAGCTGGATGACAGAACCCAGAGCCTGTAGCATCATCTATGGAGGCAAGAGTGTGGAGCCACTGTAGGCCAGGGTCTCTGTCCCGAGGGAGGACCCTAGGGTCAGAGGTTGGAACCTTACGACCCTGCGTAGGCTCCGGACGCAGCCCCACAGCTCACAGCAGCGGCCTTCCAGGGAATGCTGCCCCCACCCCACCCCACCCCACCCCTGTCTACCAGCCGTCATCCTGCTCTCTTGATTAACCCTCACAGCCCTCACAGGGAGTAGGTGTTACCCCTGCATTTCACATATAAGGAAACCAAGCCTCCTGAAGTGCAGGGAATTCACCCTAAAATGCATAGCTAATAATTAACAAAGGAGCATCAAACCCAGGGCCTGGATCCCCTGCTCTTTCCACTCTCTGCGGCTTCTCGGATCTTCCAGAAATTTCCCCGGACACCGTTCCAGTGTGGCTCTCCTCCTCTGTGCCTCATTCCCCTCGTTGAAAAGGCCAGTCCTCCCATCTGTGCGGTGCTCTGCTACCCCCCACCCCCAGTTTGCTGCCTGTGCAGGATTTGAGGAGTGTGCTGCGGTCTCCTCGGAGCACAGCAGCCTGCTTTGTATTTCACCGTAAATGGGCTGCGCAGACAGAGCTATGCCTTGCTTAGGAAAGAAACACATTCTGGGAATCCTGTGTTAATAACAGCCATCACTCCTCCACCTGGGGAGCACTTCAGAGTTTCCCCAGCACTCTCACACGAGATGCATCACCTAGCCCAAGCCCGAGCCTCGCCCCAGCTCTGGGTTGGGGGCGGGGGTGGCTGAAGCACTCTCATGGAGTCCGAGCCTGCTAGTGTTGGAAGGGACTTCAGATGTCACCTACCCCAGCCACCCAGCTAGAATGCTTCCGTACCCTGCACAGGGGCCCAGATGATCGGTCAGCCTCTGCCAGGCCCAGCCAGTCTCGGGGAGACAGCCTGGCTCAGCCTTGGGGAGCTTGGAGGCTTAGGAGCTTGTTCAGGGTGGGCCCAATTCTGTTTAGACAGACTTACTGCACAGTTGGTAGTTTGGCTCTCTGGGCACGCACGCTGAAGCTGGTAGAGTCAACTCCTTCGTTCAGCTATTCAAAGGGGGCTCTCGCCTCTCCATCACCCCCCTCCCAAGTCTGTCTTACACATTCAGATTCCTTCCGACATTCCCCATAGGACGAGGTGCAAAGTCCCTTCACCTGGCCTGCGCTCCTCTGAGTGTGCTTTCCTGCACCCGTTTCGGCAGAGGGACTAGAGGCTTTGTGCGAACCGTGCTTCTGTTAGTGCGGCCTCGGTTGGCCTTAGCTCAGGCCGGTTCTCCCGTGTGTGTGTTTGACAGACCCGTGACGCTTGGGCCAGAATGGACCAGCCGTCAGCGAACGCATTGCTGCTAAACCGGGTCGCCCTGTGCTGCACTTACATTACTGATTTTTTTTTTGGCCGAAGTGTTAGAAGGGATAAGTTCCGGCTTAGTAGATGGAAATGAATCTTGTTAGACTGTGTGTGTGGCTGAGGATCTCAGCACGCGTAAGGATCTTTCGGGTCTCGGCTTCACGTCACCCACACATTTGTTGGGCATTTCTTCGGATGTCCTCTAAGTGGCCGATGGAAACACTGAGGAAGAGGGCTAAGCGGGAAGCAGAGCCCTCCCCCAAAGCCTCCCTCACGCGGCCATATGTCTACGCTCTCCCGCCTCCTTCCAGGGAGCTGACTCGCTCGCACCCTCACTGTCGTCCACCCAGGCGTGTCGCTCCGCGTTTCCCCAAGCATGTTGCGGAGGTGCCGTGCTGAGGTCGCTGGCACCAGGCATCCGTGTCCACCACACCCTTCTGCCCTGCCAGCTTGGCAGGCGTGCTAACTGCAGGGGCGGAGCTCCCTTAGAGCAGGCACTCGGCCTGGTGAGCCCAGCCCAGTGCCTGGTACACGCAGGGGCTCAAGAAGCATCAAGGAGACAGTCGGTTGCACTTGTCAATGAAAGAAACGGGCCCAGATCAACATTAGCAATATTCAGTATTTCCGATTCCACCTTCTTTCTCTGTTTTCACAACTGGAACATTCGTATCTATATCCTTCCTTATAGCAGCTCTTTAATACTGGTGAGCCCTAAAAGGACGCCAGTTTGCTTACTGATAAGAAAAGAGGAGCTTGGGAAACTTGAGGGATTTGCCTGAAGTCAAAAGCAAATGCCTGGAGATGGTAGCGTTCAAACCGCTGTCTGCTGTCTTCACGGTACCGCGGTGCGTGTCCAGGCTCTTGTGCGCTGAGTTTGGGGACACCCCCCAACTCGGCTGACAGTGACGAGGGTATTCCATCCCAGCGAAAACTGAGGGGGATGCAGCAGAGTAAAGTGGATATATTTCTTTTATCGTCTCAGTCTCATTCACTATCCACCATTCATTAATTCAGTTCATTGATTTGACAAGTATTCATTGAGCATCTACTAGTGCTAGGCTACTCTGAGCCTCAGGAATACAATGGTTAAGTCAAGCCCTTTTAAATGAGCTTAAATTTTAGCTGGGGGTGGGAGAGCAAATAATTCAGCAAGTAGGTATGCAGTTTGTGGTCACGCTAAGGGTGACGAAATGAGGCGAGGAAGGGTGCCCCTTTTTCTGGAGACACAGCATCTGAGCAGGGACTCGGGGAGGACAGTGAGACAGCCGCTGTCCCGGGGATGTCGGCACCAGCCACACTGTGCTGTGTTCATGGACGTACACTAGTTTTTCTTCCAGAAAGCAGGGACCTAGATCATATGATAAACTTTCTGGCTATAAAATATCTGATTCTTTCAAGGTGTATTCATTTGTTTATTCATTCATGTATTTTCTCAACAAATACTAAGCATCTCCTCTGTGCCACTTGGGTGCTGGGGGCGAAGATGTGAACGGAGCTCTAGTTCGGGAGGCAGAGGAGTCTGTGAGCCCAACAGCACGGGGGGCGGGGGCGGGTGTGCAGTGAGAGTGAATCCGGTGCCACGGACAGGCTGGAGGAAGGCACCAGCTGAGACGGGTCAGCATTCGTGACGTCTTAGGGGCCTAAGGAAGTATAAAAGCATTATATTCTGTACTGGTGGTTAGCAACAAATTTAAAGCCACTTAACCATTTCTTTAAATAAAATCTTGTACAGAAAGAAAATTCAACATATGGTATTTAAAGGAGTGGCTCTGATTTTTTTAAAAAATAGGGCCCTAGAGGCACCTTCTAAAACATATAGCAGGACGAAAACAACTGCTCTCAATATTTGTTATGGTTAAGAACAGAAGTCTGGCCCTGGCTGGTGTGGCTCAGTAGACTGAGTGGCAGCCTGTGAACTGAAGGTTCAATTCCCAGTCTGGACACATGCCTGGGTTGCAGGCCAGGTCTCCAGTGGGGGGCGTGTGAGAAGCAACCACATATTGGTGTTTCTCTCCTTCTCTTTCTCCTTTCCTTCCCCTCTCTCTAAAAATAAATAAATAAAATCTAAAAAGAAATTAAGACTTAAAAAAAAGAATATAATTTTTTTTAAAAAGAACAGAAGTCTGCCCATTGTCCATTAAAATTCGCTTGTCTTCAAGTGCCTGGGTAAACCGAGTTTGGAGAATCATTCCTTTTCCGTCAAAACCGTTAAGACAGCTATCTCCAGCTAGCATTGAACGGAATACACCTCTGCCCAGATGAGAACTGACTCAGCGAATCTTTCCTCCTCTCCAAAGGCATCGAATCAAACTTCACACTGCCCAATATGTCCCCGATGGCTCATCAGCATGGTTTAAAGCGCCATCACTCTGGTTTTTTCTGCTTCTGGACAGAGGTCGCCACCTCCCCTTGCAGGAAGATTCATCTCTTAAGGTGTGCTCCTGCTCCCTCGGCTTAGAAGGTCCTGTGTTGTTCTCTAGAACGTTCTTATTTGAGGAAAGATGTGCTTTCTTCCCACTGTAGCACATGCACGCTCACAGACCCTCCCACACGTCTGTGAGCCACACACACACACGCCCCCCGGGCCAAGGCGGGCTCCCAGCTCCAGCTGAGGAAGCAGCTGTCCTGGCCACGCTAACGCGCCACCTCCTCTTTCTTTTCCCTGCAGATGACGGCAACTGCTCAGACACCCTCCAAGGCCCAGGCTGTCCATATCTCTGCCCCCGCAGCTGCCGCCAGCACTCCCGTGCCCAGCGCCCCCATCGACCCCCAGGCGCAGCTGGAGGCTGACAAGCGAGCTGTGTACAGGTAGGAGAGTGTCAGCTGTGTTGAGAAGCCCCCGCTCGGCCTCAGGCCCGAGCTGTGGGAGAGAAGGCCCCACCAGTGGGTGGGCTGCTCAAAGACAATGGCCAACAGCTGCTCTCTTCGCAGCTTCTCTCTCAAATCAATGCAGAGATCCCTCAGCTGGCCACCGTGGGTGGACGCTAGCTTTCTGGGATTGTCTGCGATACTTTCTGGGCAGTATCTTCTGGGAGGAGCCCTGCTTCATCCCAGCTGGCGGGGTGAGCCCTAATGAGCCAGAAACCCTCAGCTCAGCAAACAGCAGCTGCTGGGGACCCCTCCCTTGCCACCTCACCTTTCATTGCCTTTACTCCGACAAGAGCACCGGATACCTGTCTCACATCTAGGACTCGGTATCGTGCAGACTTCAGCATGCTGAAAAATCACTGGCAGAGCTTGTTAAAATGCATGTTTGGGGCTCCCTGCTCTGAAATGCTGAACCGTAGGTTAAGCTCTAGGAAGAGGAATATGAACTTGTAAAAGCATTCCTGGGGACGCTCATGCAGCTGTTCCTTGAACCACATTTTGATTCACGGTAATCTCTGGTTTTCAGCAACAGGTGCTGTGTGCAGCTGTGTAGGTTCTGGCACCTTCCCCAAATGGGGGGTTTGCTGAGAGCAGGAACTCATTTCCTCTTTCTCTGCCCCAGCCCATGCCCCCAGGGCTGGGCCCTGGATGGTCCTGAGTGGGGTATGAGCTCAGGGAAAGTCTTACTAATGTCTGAGGCTGGTAAGCAGCTGGAGCCACCTGAGGGCAGGCCTGAGTGGGGCTTCAGCAGGGACCCAACTCCCACTTGCCCACGGGGAGCCCACGGGGATCACACGGCACTAAGAGAAGGTGCTTGGGTCACGCTTGGTTCTGAGGCTGGAGCCTTGCTCACGTCCGCCATGCGAGCGTAGACATCCATGCGTCCCATGCCAGCGAGCTCGGCTCACCTGCGCTGGCAGGTGCTAACGGCTCAACATGCGCAGTGGGCCACCCAGGGTAGATAGAAAGAAGATTGATTCCTTCCTCCTCACTCCCCCCCACCCCCCAATGACAGCGCCTTTATGGTAATGGTGGTGATTATCACTGTTATTATCATTATCATCAGCATTATTTTTAGTTGCTCAGGTGAGCTGAATGCCTCTAATGCCAACAGTTGGGAGTTCAGAACAGCGGGCTCTGGTCCACAGATCCTGGCCCAAGGGTCCTTGCCAGGCCTGGAGGGAAAAATAAATCACAGTGCCGGCTCCCCCTTCCCTCCTCCCCTCCCCGCCTGTCCAGTGCGCAGGCCTAGCTGCCTGCAGGTCATGTGTGTGCTGTGTCTTGGGTCCCAAAGAACATTACAATCTGGACACAGTCCTGTCAGACAGACTTGAAGCTGAGGGGCAAGCCAGCACACCCCCGTCAGGGGACTGGGTGTGCCTGTCATCCCTCCCCTCTTTCTTTCACATGCTTCTACTGAACCCTCACTGTTTCTATGTGGGGGCCCTGTGCTAGACTGCAGGGGAGAGAGGAAAACCCTAAAAAGATGAGCATGGGTTCTCTGTCTCTCCAGACAGAGGTCTAGCACAAGTCTTCACAGAAGAGTCCATGTAAGAGTGCGGTCTTCAAGGCCAGCAGGAGGGTTCACCAGGAGAAGCAGTGGGTGGAGTAGGGCCTTACAGGCTTGGCCGCAGCCAGAGTGGCTGAGTGTGGGGAGAAGAGGCTTCATGGCCGCCTGTGAGTTAACCTGCATGGTGGGCTGGTGCTTCTGTGGGGAGTGCAAGAAGGGAGAGGAAAATGACATGGCCTCTGGAAACTGATGGTCTGATGACTTGGGGAACAGCCATGATACCCCCTTTAGATCACTGCTACTCACAGGACGGCCCACAACGAGCAGCCTGGCACTGCCTGGGAGCTGAATAGAAATGCAGAATCCCAGACCCCGCTCCGGCCTAAGAGTTGGTGATCTGCCTGTAACAAGATCCCAGACAATTTATATGCACAGGAAAGCCTGATCCTGGGCACCCACCCACACCCCTGGGTGCAGGGACCTGGAATGAGCACAGATTGAAGTCTGGAGAGACCCCCAGATTAGTGCTGTGATAGCCTCTGAGCTTTAGTTTCATGGCAGAAACTCGTCAACTGGTTCAAGATGCAGCCCATGCGCGTGCTTGGCACCATGTCTGGCACAAACCATAGAGGTCCCCTTGTTCCCACCAATTGCTCCTTGGGCTCCAAAGCCCTTCCCAGGATCCCTGGCTCCTTCCCCACCCGGGCCAACCTGCAGGGCAGACAGGTGGTCCCCTGTGGGAAGTGTCCATGGGACGTCACTTCTTCCTGTCCACCCTCACACCCAGGCTTTACCTTTTCCTGCCAGGCTGAACCCCACAGCCCTGGAGTGTGCCCAGCTGATCTCTGCAGGTGGCCCAGCCTCTCTGCTCTGCAGCCCCTGCCTGCCCCCTGCCCCAGGGTCCTCTCCCACAGCCACACCTCTCCCATTAGTGCCAGCTGCCCTCTCTGTAGCCCTTTGAGATGACTGGGAGGGAGCCCGGCCCTCTGGAGGGTCGGGTAATTTTAATTAGGTTTGTCTGCCTGGGGCAGCCTGGCTTCTCCAAAGCATTCGGGGAGCTGGTATTTCATGTCAATAAATGTAACAAGACCCTTTCAATTCAGATTAGTGCCCACACTGACTTTTGGGAGCCCCCACACAGCCCCTCCCAGAACCACAGATAAAGAAAGAGTAGGGGAGGCCCCTCCCTGCCACCCCCCCAGCCCCCACAGGGCAGCAGGGGCAGTGTGACAAAGGGAGGGGTGCCTGTGATGGCGGGGGCCTGCCAGGGCCCCTGAGGTTTTACTTGTGTATGAGGACTTGTTAATGACATGTGCTGGTTCCTTCAGATGCGGGCGCCTGCGTGTGCGCACGCGTGCTTGGAGGGGCAGAGGGGAGGCCCGGTCCGTCTTTAATTGGATCGTACCAGAGCATCATCTGGGCTAATCAGCCAGGCAGCCAGGAGTCCCCGCAGATTAATGACTGCAGTCTGGTCTGAGCAGATCCCGTGACTGGGCGCTCGTCGCGGGTGATTATGTCTGTGCCCAGGAACAGTACTGAGAGGGGGTCTGAGAGGAGGCCCCCCACCCCGCACAGTGGGGGCTGCAGCTTTGGACCCACTCGGGTCTCTCCTCCTCAGCCCCCACCTCAGCCCCAATTTTCCCCAAAGAAGTTACAGTGTAGCCTGGGCTGCCGCCTCTCGTGCCAGTGGACAGTGCTGCCCAACCTGGTGGTTAGGTTTCCAGCAGCAGCAGCAGCAGCGCAGAGAAGGGCCGAGAGGCTGAGGTTAATTCAGCGTTCACTCTCCCTCCTCCCCTCTGTCTCCTTCCTTCCCCTTTGAAGTGAGTGGGTTCCCATGGAAACCATGATGTCCTGGGGAGCAGGAGCGAGGCAGGGAGCTCGGCCTGGCCAGGTGCGAGTGGAGGAGGAGGCTGGCTTTGCCGAGACTGCTCTGAGGCTCCCGTGTTGGTTCTCACCCCTAAGGCTGAAAGCCTCTCTGAGAACCCAGGAAGGGCTGGCTGGCCTGAAGAAGTTGCCCATTACTGACGGGAAATGCTGCCTGGAGGCCCGAGCACTGAGAGAACAGTGGGGCCGTTGTGCTTTGCTTCTCTGTGAACAATGCTAGAGATCTGAGCTTCGGATCAGATGCAGAGGGCGAAAGCCTGCTGCAGCCCATGGGGTGACCCTTGAACAACACAGGGTATTAGGGGTGCTGCCCCCGGGGCAGTCAACCCCCCCCTAAAACTTAACTACAGTCAGCCCTTCGCATCCACAGATTCAACCAACTGCGGAGAGAACACGGTACTTTTCGGTCGGGGAACCCAAGTTGGGAATGCAAGATGCTGTTGGCATGTGACTCACAGTTGGTTGAATCGTGGACAAAAGAGCCGTGGATATAGAAGGCCATGTATTTATTGGGGGAGGGGGGGAAACTCCTTGTATAACTGCGCCTGCACATTTCAAACTTGAGGTGTTCGAGAGTCGGCTGTCTTTTTCCTTTACGGCATCACTCACAATGGAATTGATCGTGTGAACATTATTTCTGTTTCCCCCACCAGACCGTTAACTCAATGAGGGCAGGGCCTGTGTCTGTTTTATTCATTGGTTTATCCCCAGCGCACCGCGCGCCACCTTAGAATCAGCAGCTTGGTTGACGTGCCACATCCGTGCTTGTCGAATAGGCCTGTCACCTGGGCCAGGCAGTGCCCCGTGGACACACCGTGGTCCCAAGTGGTGTGCTGGTGGACTGGCTCTCAGGAGCGAGGGGCGAGGAGGGCCCTGATCTGTAGTGTTTGCCGATCTCCACGGTGTAGATGCCCGCACTGTGGCCCATTTCAAGCTACCAACGTGCTGCCGCTAAGCAGAGTTGGGAAAAGAGGCCCAGGTGGCCCTCGCCCGCCTCGAGTGCAAACCCCATGCAGGTGGTCAAGTTACAGGCGCGCAGTCTCTGTGCTTAGACAGCTCAGCACATCTACAGTCAATTCTTTGGAGTGGTTTTACTCCTGTCTTTAGCCGTGACCTTGGTCTTCACCGGCCCGTCTGGTCTACACCTGATCCTGAGTTTGAAGGTTCTCTCTTAATACATTAATACTCAGAACAGTGCCTCACACAGAGCGCGTGCTTTGTAAAGTTGGCAATTGTGATTTTTCTCCTTAACCCTGACGCAGTGAATTCTCTCCTTTCTAGAGCATACCCAGCACTGTCTCTCTCTTTTCATCTCTTGAGTAAAGGCTCCCCCTTCACCCCCAACTTCCCCACCTTCTCCAAGTCAATTCCAAGCCTTTCCTGCTTAATACATGAACAGTTTCCTTCCCGGCAGCTCCAGAAACCCTGACAGGCATCATATCACTCTTCTGCCTCTTTATTTTCTCAGCTTTCAGAATTGCGGCCTCTCCTTCTAGCACTTCCATCTCTCCCTCTGTCCACAAGCCGCAAACTCAGACCTCCCCTGTTCGTGTGTGACCTGCTGTCCCATTCTAGTTCAATAAAAGCAACACGCATTTCTAGAGCCCTGTCTGTACCATGAGTGTTCCTTTCTCACGGAGACTGGGTCCCTCTAGAATCCTCACTCATCTGGGGAGAGGTCGGAACAGGGCAACTGCAGCGTTCACATGGCTCCCTGGCAACCACCCTTCTGAAGGTCACTGGAGTCCCCGGCTTGGTTGGGATGGTCCTGTAGATCCAGGCGCTGATGCCGCAGAGCGACTGCGCTGGGCAGTGGGACGAGCTCCGGAAATGGACTTGATAATAACTAGCCTTGTCACCGTGGGCACATTAATCTCTCTGAGCCTCTTGTTTTCTTTTTTTAAACATTTTTATTGTATTTTTTCATCACCATTTACCCCCCTGTCTACCCTCTTCCACCTCCACCCACCTCCTCCCCCCGCAGACACCGCACTGCTGTCCGTGTCCATGAGTCCTTTTTCTTTTCTGCTCAGTCCCTCCACCCCCTGACCAGCGCCCCCAGAGCTGTCAGCCTGCTCTCTATCTGAGTCTGAGCTTCTGTTTCCTTAATTGTAAAAAGAAAGTACTAATAGCTAGATGAAAATCAGATGTTATGTGACACTGCCTGACATACAGATCAGCGTTTGCTAGGTAGACTGGGGTGAGGGGTTGGAACGGGGGCGCCGGCGTGTGTCCCGCAGGCTGTTTGAGAGGTGCCAGGTGCGCTCGGACAGGTGGGATCCAGGGTGAGGATCCCGGCCTGCGGGCACAGATTGCCTGGGTTTGCCTCCCGACCCCACAGCTGGGCACTAACCCTGAGCCTCTCTTCCTCACCTGTACATGTGAGCTAAACACAGGGCTCGCTCCTCGTCAGGACCCTCACGAGGATTAAGCGAGGTGATGCACATAAAGAGCTTGGTAAAGAATCTGGCATATGGCCCTGGCTGGGTGGCTCAGTTGGTTGGAGCATTGTCCCATACACTAAAAGGTTGTGGGCTCGATTCCCAGTCAGGGCACATGCCTAGGTTATGAGTTCGAATCCCAATCAGGGCACATACAGGGTGGGGGGCAACCAATCGATGTTTCTCTCTCCCTTCCTCTCTCTGAAGTCAATAAACATATCCTCGGGTGAGGATTAGAAAAAAGAATCAGGCACAGGACGAGCCCTCTGCGGTGGTCACTGATACCAGAAGTCTGGGGGAGTGCAAGCAGGGCTTGGTCAGGCTGCAAAGTAAAGCTGAGAGGCGATGTGGCAACAATCTAGATGGGAGAGGGCTCCCAGATGGGTGGTCTTCGCCCCGCCATCCAGCTAAACGCGCACCGAGCTCTGCTGTGTTTGAAGTGTCGCAGTGGGTTCCAGGACGGGTTCTCAAGAAGGAAAACTCAGTCTGAGGAGTGGGGGAAGACACCATAGAAAGTAGCTGTCGTATGAACTTGGCACAGAAAAGCGTATGTGGAATTGACTGCAAGCTGCTGGCCCACAGTGCAGCGTGGGAGAGTTGCACTAGTTATCCTAAGGGAGGTGAAACCCCAGGGAATGGTAGCCCAGCTGTCTTTCCTGGGGTGGGGCTGGAAGACTGGGTGGGAGGATCCCCTAGTTTGGGGCTGGACAGAGGTGACGGTCCTCTGAGCAGCAGCCTGGCCAGGACCCTGGGAACTGGTCCTTCCTGATGAAGTGTCTTTGAGGGAACTCTTCCACCTCGTGACCAAAGGGTGTTCTCACTCCAGGGAGCTGACCCTGGAGCTTAACCCTATGCCTTCCATGGCATTACACTTGGTCACTCCTGGAACATGCTGGGCGAGGTGGCCTGGGAATGGTGTGGAAGAAGCTCAGCCATGCCAAGCAGGAGTCAGGACCGGGCGCTTCTGGACTAGGAGCTGGAAGCAGATGCTTCAGGCTGCATCCTGCCTTGGGCTTTACGGGCTGGGGGCTCTAGCAGACACTCCTGCCCGTTTGAAGGTGGCGGATTTGCTGGCATAGAACTAACATCTCAGTTGCTGCCTATAGTCAGGCAGGCAATCCTGCTGGAGCCATAATCTGGACATAAAACCATGCCCTTCTCCCCCTGGCACCAGGCAAGCCTGTTTCCTGCCCTTCCTGCAGGCATCTGAAGACCCCTGCCCCCCAGCCCAGCCTCCGCACACCCCGCTTCAGGCCCAGAGGCTGCCCTGGCTGGCCCAGGGAGCAGGCATGTGTGGAACCAGTGAGTCCTGCTGCGCCCACAGCTCCCCGCCTGGCCCAGGCAGAGCTGAGAAGTCCAGGGCCCTGGCGAGGCTGAGGCACACCAGTATAAGATTTGGAACTGGAATCCCAGTGACTTTTGTCTCATAAGGTGATGTTAGGATTAAAAGAGGTAACCAATGTGAACAGGCCAGTGTTTGGCAGGTAGAAGACATGCAGTGAGTGGTGGCTTCATCTGGAGGAGTCGCTGTGATAAGTGCTGGACTGGATCTGCCCCCAGGAGTTAGACCCCTTGCTAGTGTGTGTGGAGGTGGGGGGCAGGGGCTGGGGTGGAAGGAGAGACAGCAGGCAGAGTCTCTGCCAGTGCAGATGGCCCGTGGTCTCTCACCGGGGCTGCACCAAGCCAGTCTTAGCGCCACTCTCTGCACTTCCCAAGCGCTGATCCATTTCATGGTCAAGACCATTGCACTGAGACTTCAGTCTGACTTCTGGCTCTACCACTGGGCAGATGACCTAACCGCTCTGGAGGAGCTTTCCTCCCCACCGGGGAGGCATCAAAGGAGAAAATGGAAGATCGATGAAAAGGTTAGAGCCCTGTCCAAACACACAGAGGACTGCAAGGAGAAAAGCTCCCTTCGGAAGCTCACCGATGAGCAGGGACTCTCCTGGCTGCAGTGGGTCTGGTCCTCACAGGGAAAACGAGGTGGCCCAGCTCCGGGACCCCAGGACGCACAGGGCACGGGGACAGTAGAGGGTTAAGGGGGAGGAGGATGAAGGGAGTCCAATCGCCGTTCAAACATAGTACACGGAAGGGGAAAGAGCCCAAGTTTGGAGTTTACGTGCCCAGATTTAAATTTCAGCTTGCTCACTTATGCACTGGTTGTGATTATTTAACCACACGGCACCTCAGTGTGCTAATCAGTAAAATGGGAAGAAGGAGAGTGTTGAGTGTTTAAATGCAGTAAGTACGTGGGAAAGCACTTGTAACTTACACAGTGCCACCGAACGTGGTGTGTGTTTAGTCACGGCCAGTGGCCAAGGACAACGGTCCGAGCGCTCCTTTCCACACCATCCCTTTCCCCGAAGCGCCTTCTCTTTGGGGCTGTGAAATCCCTGCTGACGTGGATGGGAACTCTGGCTGCCTCTCACTTGCTCCCTAACCTCAGGAGGGACACTTCTTTCCCTGAGCCCGAGTTACCGCTCCTTAAAACGAGGGGCTAACAGAAAACCCAGGGTGACAAAGGCTGGCCGGTTGTGGAGAACAGGAAACCCTCACGGTGGGGGACGGTGGGGGACGGTGGGGGACGGTGAGCTGCTGCAGCCACCACAGAAAACCGTGCGGAGGAGCTTCATAAGGTTAACTGCCTCCTGATCCAGCAGTTCCCCCTCTGGGGAGAGTGCATCACAGAAACAGAAATACGAACTCAAACACCTACCTGCACCCTTGTGTTCCTGACCGCATTGTTTACAGTAGCCAAGACGCAGGTGCAACTCAGGTGTCCATCAATGGATAAATATGTAAAGAAGATATGATATATATATATATGAATATGATTCAACCATAAAAATGAGGTAATCTTACCATTTGCAACAACATGGGTGGACCTTAAAGGCATTACACTAAATAAGTCAGAAAGAGAAAGACACATACTGTGTGATTTCACGGGTGGACTCTGAAAATGCAACAAACACATCAAGCCCGGAGAGAAAGAGGTCATCTGGTGGTCACCAGCAGGGGGCAGGAAACAGGAGGGAGCGGTTGCAGGCACAAGCCATGGTCACAGGTAAGGCAAACAGGTCCCGGGGCCCCGATGCCGCACGGCACGAAGACTGTGGCCCACGCTGCTCCTCGATGAACGAGGCAGCTGTTAAGAAAGGAAATCCTGAGTTCTCATTCCAAGGAGCAATTTTTTTCATTCTTCTTTTTATTGTATCTCTGAGAAGATGGATGTTAGCTGAGCCGACGGCGGTAATCATTTTATAATGTATGGAAGTCAAACCAAGATGCTGTACACCTTACACGTATACAGTGAGACGTGTCCATTCTTTCTTAATAAAATGGGGGGAAATGAGATCCCACCAGGGCTCCAGTTTTAGGTTCTTTGGATTCTTGCCCTGAAGACTAGCCTTAACAATCACTTGGTTGCAATTTCACATTTTTAAAAATGTGCCAGCAGGGAGGTGTGTGTGCATGCGTGCGTGTGTGTGTGTGTGTGAGAGAGAGGGGGGTGCGTGTGCGTGGATGTATGTGAAGCAGGGGGACAGGGGACCGTGGCCTGCCCTGGGCCCCACACTTGCCAGGAACAGACGTGGCCACCACCTGGGGGAGGAGCGCCGGATGGAGCCGGAGACCCTAGGAGACGCGATTCCAATTTAGCAACGAGAAGTGCTCTCCAAGACAGCCCAGGCTAACACACCGCCCACTGGGCAGGCCTAAAAATACACCGCATGGCGCTCACGTCACACCTGAGGCAAAAATACACCCAACCAGAGCTGCGGCTCCTTCTCCTCCACCCGCTCTGCTCTCCATCTGGCGCCTCTGAGGGGCGGCACGTCCTTCCCATCCCCCTCCCTCCAGGACCCTGCCAACCCCCACCCCCACACCCCCCAGAGCCCGGAGAAGGCGGGGCCTCTTGTAGCGACTGTGGCTAGAGGCTGACAGATGGCAGGAGCTGACCCCGCGACCGCAGTGGGAGTGGAATCTGAGCTGGAAAGAAGTTGAGGGCTGTGTCTCCGAACCTTCGTTCTCGCAGGCGGCGCTGCTTCATTCAGTCATCTGTTCCCAGGCGTTGATTCACCAAACGTTTTTTTTCTTACCCAAGGATATGCTTCACTGATTTTTAGAGAGGAGGGTGGAGGGAGGGAGAGAGAGACACTGATCCGTTACCCCCGCGCATACCTGACCAGGAATGGAACCCTCGACCTTTCGGCATACGGGGTGACGTTCCACCCAACTGAGCCACCCAGCCAGGGCCACTCACTGAATATTTCTGCCCCTCTGCTGTGTGCCAGGCACTGCGCTTGACCCTCGGAGACTCGGAAGGGGGTCTGAGGAGATCGCAGGCCAGAGGGGCTCGCCGTGTAGTGAGGGAGGCCGGTCTGTGCACCGGCAGCTGCAGTTGGTGGAACTGAGTGTCATAAGGGAAACAAAATGAAATTCTTACTGCCAGTGTTTTTTTGGGTTTAGAAAATGAGGTTCTGGGTTTCTGATGAATCGTGCGTTGTCTCTCTTCCTCCTCTTTCTGTACCTCTGTTTTCACTGGGCGTGGGCCCGTTCTCCCTGCCAAATGAGTCCGTGGAGACGGGAATATGAACTGGGTGGTGTCAAGGTTGCTCCGGATGGAAAAGGTGCCTGCGCACACCATTCCGGGGGAAAAGGAGCAGCTCACTGGCTCACATTCAGCAGGCTTCCTCCCTGAATCCTCACACCTGCCTGCCCGGAGGTGGTGTCGCCCCTGTTGTATAGAACAGGAAACAGGCTCAAGAACTTGCCCCAAAGCCACTCAGTGATGAGACTTCGAAGTCTGCACTTGTTTCAGACGCCCAGCTTCTCACCCTTCGTTAGGGTGCAATGGAGGTGGACACCCCAAAACATTCCTGATGGTTCAGGGGAAGGAAGGCTTCCTCTCGCTGGACCTACCCGTGGGGGAGCCTTCGGGAGAGGGATGGCAGTGAGAGCCGAGCCTGCACATGGTCTGAAAGGACAGGCAGAGGGGCCGGGAGGCAGGGTGGGCAGTTGAGATGGAAGGACCTGTGGGGTGCCAGCAGCCTGGTGTGCTGGAGCTGGCAGAGGGGGGTGGCTCAGACACAGGGGCCCGGGCCACCCGCACCCGTCCATCCGCCACATGCTGCCGAGTCTGGGGAGGAGAAACACAGAGCAGAAAGCCGAGGCCACACCGTGGGTGCCTGGGTGTTCATCTGCGGACGCTGACTTGATTTCATTGGCGTCCAGGAGAAATGTCACGACAGTCCTCAGAATGAATACTGGTCACAGGCCTTCTGGCTGTGAAGAGGTGCCCAGGAAAGCGGCAGCGGGCGGACCTGGAAAGTGGCTCTGGGGTGTTGTCCCTGATTCTGTGACCCCAATGACCTCTAACCTGGGCCACTAGAAATAGAGGATCAAAATTCCAGCCCTTTAGCATCGTTTCCAGGGTGTTGGGGCTTTGGCTACTCAAGACCTCCCCTGCGTGCCCGCAGAGATGCAGGTGGGGAGCTGGAGAGCCACCAGCCTAGTCGCTGCTGGCCCCACCTCCTGCCACCTAACCAGTCTGCAGACTAAGGTTCTTCTCAGCAGTGCGTCCCAGGCCAGGCTTCTGAGTCTGCTGAAAATCTCCACCCAGAAACTGTGCTCCCTGACCATACACTCCAACCCCCCCCCCACCATCGTCTGTCCTCATCCCAACCCTCCACCCCATTGGAAGATGCCACTGGGGCTCCGGGAGGGCAGAAGCGCTGGCCCGGCCGGCCTCCCCTGGCGGCCTCCCCCCTCCGCTGGATGAGGCTGGGCTGTGAGGTAAGGTGCCGGACGGGCCCGGGGGCTCCAAGGTCAGTCACAGGGACAGAAGGTGGACAGCCAGGCAAGCTGCCGCACACTTGGCTGGACCCGTAATTGAGGTCTGCAGTCCTGGCCAATGTCACAAGGGAAGAGATGGCTGAGAGACTCAGACGTGACGAGTGGCATGACTGTGAATCACAGGGTTTATCACCCAGAAAGAGAATCAACACTAACGGCTCCCCTGCATGTGGCCACTCCCCTCCCCCACCTCTGGGCTGCGTGGCTCTGCTTCCAGCTGCCTATCCGTTCCCATCCCTGTCTCTCGTGTTCCTCGAATCCGAACCTCTCTAAAGCGCTATGTTTGCATTCCTTCTTTTTCCTCTCTCTGCTTCTCTGTGTCTGACCCTCTAAGCAGGAAGAAATGTTTTAAAAAAAATTTTTAACCTAGGTTGTCCAAGGAAGAAGGAAAAGAAGCAGAAAAGGGTCCTCTTGTCTTTTCTTGAGTACTTTCAACAAAAGGAAATAAACTTCCGCCTCACAGGGCAACCCAAAGTCAGGGATGAGCACCTGTAAAAATTACCAGGAAGTCGTGGTTTCCAAACCAGGAGGTCTTTGAAAATGTTAGGGAAACCTACCGAGCCAATTCACGTTAAGAGCCTCTGTCAAGAGGTGGGGAGGGCTGAAGCGGGCTGCGCTGAAGCCTACCTGCCCACCCGGGACACTCCCGGGAGCCTTCCCGGGGGTGTGCATGTGTGTGCATGTGTATGCATGTGTGTGCATGTGTGTGCGCATGCGCGTGTAGGGGGTCCCTCTGCGCTGCATTCAAACTGGAGCTTGAACAAGGGGTCTTGCTGCTACAGAGAGGGCAACATTCACCTCCAAAAAGGGCTTCGGCCAAAATCCTGCCCAGTTTGGGGCCCAGGTGTGTGATGGGGGGACGGCTGCTCCTATCCACCTGTCCCCAAACTGGGCATCCCAGGTTGGCGAAGGCAGAAATGCCAGAAGTAATTAAACCAAACCAAGACTTAAACCCCCTTAGAAATCAACATAACCGGCTTAATCACCTTCTGAAACTCGTACTGGGCTGGGATCCAGCGGAAGGGGATCCCTGACTTCCTTGGATTGTTATCAGGAACTGTGCACTTGAGCTTGATTTTGGTCCAGGTGCTCCTGGGAAGAGGTAGTGAGGGTGGGGCAGGTGTGGTGACTCCGGAAAGAAAAAGGAAACAATAAAATGTGATCTGAGATGTCTCTTCTTGCCCTCTCCTCCAGCCACGCCACCCTCCCTGCCCCGGCTCCGCCTGCCCTCCCCGAAGCCGGGCACAGTGCTGAGTAGGCTAAATTAGTCCATTAGAGAAATTCATTTCTCTTTATTAGTCTGTGTCAAATCCTTTTTATTAGTGGCTAGAAACGACCTCTCTTCTGCAGTAAAATGTCATGCCAGTTCACTCCTTTTATTTGTTCTGCACTGACGAGGCTCCAAATCTCACTGAACTGGTGCAGTGAGATTTATTTCCTCCAAATTTTGAATGGCTTAAAAGAGATTGGGGTGGAGGGGCGCTTGGGCCGAGGCGACATGGAGGCGGAGGGGGCGAGCGCAGGCAGAAGGTGAGCTTGTGTGGAGGTCAGGGGCCCTCGGGTCTTAGAAGTAGGGTCCAGCAGCCATCTCTCACATCCTGTCTGTCATCTTTGGGCCCTGGGTCTGAGTTTCCACATTCCTGCTTCTAGCCTCTGAGGAGAGAGATCTGGAAAGCACCAGCAGGAACTCCTTACACCCATATAAGTCAGATAAACAGGAGCTCAGGGGGAGGCCAGTATCCCAGGCCTACTGGGAATTCCTTCCTCCCATCCCGAGCCTGGCACTCACAGGGACATTCATGTCCCAGGTGACTAAGACCACAGCTCTCTGGGTCCCTGTCTTTGACCATGGCTGCCAGCCTCATCTCCAGCCTCAGCAGCAGTGTTGGTGGGAGGCTTAGAAATACAGGGTGAAACTTTGGCAGCCGTGGGCTGGGCAGCTGGGGACTGGCTGGAGATAGGGCTGGGACCAGGCTTAGAGAACCCACAGCAGGACCAACTCACTGGGGAGCGGAGCCTGTCTCTCAGGAGGTGGTGCATGGTGTCTCAGCGGCCTCTGCCCTGGAGGGAGCAGGTGCTCAATAATAGTCTGGATTTACGGAGGGTTCCAGGTGGGCAGAGCACCAGTGCCACAGGCGGTCCCTGCCCCTGGCTGCCATCCACGTGAAAAATGTGTCTGAGTTCAGGTGCCACCCAAACTCCTGGGCTCAGGGGTAGGTGGAACCAGGGGAAGGAGCCTGGAGAGGGCGGGGTGCGAGAAGGGAGGATTTGGGAGCTGATAGTTTGGCTCAGGCGGGGAGGGGCTGGAGGTGGGGAGCCATGCCAGCATCCCTGAAACCAGCTCTGTGCCCCATGGGCCCCTGGTTAATTTGGTGGGGTGGGAGGTTGGGTGGAAAGCATGTTTCCTTCCTCTGAGAGATCACAGAAGCCCCAGAAAACACCCTCAGATACGCACCCCCCAACACACACACATTCTGGGGAGATCCGGCACCTGGAAATGAGAGGCTCGTGAAAGGACCCATGCTGTGGTTCTGCACGAGGGGCGCCCTTGTTCCCAGCGTTCATGACAACGCCTCCACCCCAGCACCCCACCCCCGACGAGGCCAGCTCTGTCTGAGACCCACGGTTCGACCCTGCTCACCTCCTCACCCTCATCTCCCTCCACTCCCTTCCCCTCCACCTGGCTCCAGCCACACTCCTCTAGATTTTGTTCCAGAAATGTGCCAAGTTCATTCCTGTCTCAAGTGTTTCAGTCTTTCTCCTGCTCGGAATGCCTCTGCCTCAGATTTTTGCATGATCGTCTCCTCATCGTTCAAGGCTTAGCTTAAAGGTCACCTCCTCAGAGACGTCCTCCCTGACCGTCCTCCTCCTGTCTGCAGGGACAAGGACAGGGGCAGAGGAGCCCACCCTCCAGCCCCCACCCCAACTCTGGTGCTAACCTGTGGGGGATGTATGCACAGGCGGGTCCCTCTTTCCCCACACCACACGCCACTCGTGCTGCGCACACATGGCACTCAGTCCCCGCACAGAGCACATACAGAAAACACGTGCCACAGGCACGAGCACTGCACGCAACATAGGGCACACGTGCTCTGTGCTCACAGTACATGAAACCCGCACCCCAGCTCCCAACACCCGACCTGCACGCACCCACACCGTGCAGACCCAACACCGTGTGTGCACACGGCAGGAACGCACCTGACCACACACTTACACAACACACACACCGGCTCTCCCCAACAGGTGCACACGCGTGCACGTGCGTGTACACCGGCCCCACTTCCTTCGGCAGCTGCCCACCCTCCCTCCAGTGTGGGAGGAGGGAAGGAGTGGTGACCGCGGGGGTGCCCCCACCACCTGGCACTGTGCTGCGGATTATTAGTTCCTGGTAATTTAGTGCCCTTGTACAGAGTCGATTTGTGCCTTTCATTCCTAATTGATCTAGTGGCTGTTTAAATGGCAGCAGGCATCTGTTGAGAGTAGGAAGGTTCATCAGGCGCAATAATTCATAACACCGTCTGGAATTTGCCTTTCATGTCCCTCAGCTAAACCACAGCAGGCTCTGCTTAAATTACAGCCACCGAGGCTTCCTTTGGTATTCCGCTCAGGGCCAGGAGAATCTTGCATTAAACTGGGATCAGGTTAGATTAGACTATAATATGCTGCGGTATTAGTGGCTGCAAATGAAGACTTACACTGGAGTTTAACCCGTTCACCTGGTTTCTCTTTGTCTTCAGCCGGATGGCTAAGTGAATCCAGTGTTTTCCCAACCAGCTTCCTGGGGGTGCTGGATAGACCGTCTAGAGACTCAGGGTGCAGATGGGCCACCCTCAGCACTGACCCTTTTTTCCCATCTATAACCCAGCCTGCAGCCTTGGGGCCCCCCTGCTTTTGCATCAGCCCCCAAAACAAGGGTCAGGGAGAGAGTGTCCAGAGGCAGGCTCTGCAAGCCAAGCAGCTCATGTGAAGCAGGGATCTGTCTCACCTCTCCCCCACTGCCCCTGAGCCTGAGTAGGAAGACCAGCAAGCATGGATTTGAGTGTGGGTGGGGCTTAGCGCCTCTGTATTTTTACCTGGAATTATTAGGATCCCAGAACGGGTCAGGCCTGTAGGCTGCCCTCTGCACCATCAAACACTGTGTAGGCTGGTGTTTGGTCCTTGTCTCCGTGTGTTTAGTCACAGCGCACTGCAGGGGGAAGCACAGTCAGTTTGCCTTTTCAGGTCTCACTATGCTTTCTGGTATGGTAGCCACGAGCCACGGGTGGCTATTGAAATTAAAATGAGTTAAAATTAAATAAAATTTAAAATTCAGTGTCCTAGACACACAGCCATATTTTAAACATCCATTGGCCTCGACTAGCTGGTGGCTACCATGTTGGACAGCAGGCGGAGAACATTTCCATTGTTGCAGAAGGGTTATTGGACCGTGCTGGCCAGAACATCGCTTCTGCAGAAGCCCGGGGACCAGGCCCATGCCTCCTGCTTCCTACCGTCCCAGCACCCAGAAGCGTTGTAGGGACTACTAGGGGAAAATTGGGGCTCCAGTGTCAACAGCCCATGCAAACGCAGGCACATGTGCTGGGTGTTAACACACAGCAATTCGCATGCACTGCAGAGAAATGAGAGTGGGGTGCACTTACGTACGCACATAGGCACACAGATGAATGGGACCCATGTATCTGTGCTAGACTCCAAACAGACCGTGATGAGTAACGTGAGCTTGCCTCCTGCCCCTATGGAGCTCACATTCTAGTGAGGAAGGCAGGCTCAAAGCAAAGAGCTGAGGGAGCCATCTGTACCTCGTCGGGGAAGGGCAGTCTAGGGAGCTTCCCAGAGTGGGCAACATCTCAGCTAAGATGCACAGAGCCAGTGAGGGAAGCCCTTCCGCCTACATCACACACCCCAGAACCATGCCATGCACCACCCACACTTGCTCCCATGCTCTCCACCCCCTGAGTCATTGCCATCCACTGAATAGCAAGTGCCCGCCATGAGCACGCGGGGCAAGGCCCTGAGGATACAACGACCACTCAGACAGGGTGGTCCTGGAGGAAAACAGTGAGCAAATAACCATGCAAATCATCATTTCATTACAGACGTGCTGAGTATGCGGTGCTGGACAAGTGCAGGGAGGTGGTTTCACGCTCTGGGGTGTCCGACCTGAACTGAGTACGCTCACAGATGCAGGACAGGTGGAGACACCTGTCCGCCTGGTGTGAGCCAGAATTCAGGCTCACACACGTGCCCCGAATACACTCACCGACACGCAGGGGCCGCCCTTAGCTGGCTCCAGGCAGCCAGGAATGGGTTTCTGTCTTACCACCAATGTTCCACAAGTACATCCAGGACTTGTCTGGACACTTCCCGCATTTCCTTCCTGGGTTGACCCTGAACCAGAAATTGACCTTGAACTAGAAATGGACACCTACCTCTCTGAAGAGTTATACCCATCACCCTCATTAAATGTCCACACAGCTTATTGCACCAAAGAGAAAACTTAGGCCCCCTGTGGGGAGGAAGGCAGGCCCTCTAGAGGCCCCAGGCACGGGAGACAGGATCTTCCTCACCAGCACATGAAATGCTGCCATCTAGGCTGACCGTGGGGATTGGGGACATTCTCGAGGAGAGGGACACTGGGAGAAGAAACGATGGGAGTGTGAGAAAGGGACCCTCGTGGCTTCTGAGTCCGGCCGGCAGCCGGAGTCCGTGTGTGCATGTGTGAGCTCTTGCTGTCCCCCACAGGCACCCTCTTTTCCCACTTCTGACGCTGCTGTTCGAGAAATGTGAACAGGCCACCCAGGGCTCTGAGTGCATCACGTCCGCCAGCTTCGACGTGGACATCGAGAACTTCGTCCACCAGCAGGAGCAGGAGCACAAACCCTTCTTCAGCGACGACCCCGAACTGGACAATCTGGTAAAGACCCTCCAACCCCACCCCGGCTAGGGTCAACTCCCCGCCCCGGGATCCCCTCCCAATGCCCTAGAGAGGATCCTTTCATTCATTCACTCAACAAAAAAGTGCTGCGTGTCTGCCGTGGGACAGGCACTGGACGCGCCCCTAGCAGCTGAGAACCATCTCTAAGTCCCTCAAACCAAGAGCTGCAGGCACAGGCACTCTGCCGGAGCTCTCTCCTTCTCTGGTCTCTGCCTGCGGCGGCACCCGCCTCCCCTGCCCAGCCTCTTGCAGCGCAGACAGGAGGAAAGGAGGGTTGCCGCACCCTGCGTGTCTGGGGCAGCGGTTCTGAGGGCTGGAGTTCTGGCGTGTTAGGAAACCCGTCAGGCTGCCCAGAGAGGAGCCGATGGCTGGACGCTGCTGTGCGGAGGGCGGGGTGGCCGGCACGTGCAAGCGCAGTGGCAGCTAGAAAGACCTGGAGACACAGTCATGTTGCAAAGGAGGCCAGCGGATAATCCTGCCTGTTTAGGGGACAGAGAAGATCAGGCTCCAGAAACTAGCTTGTCATCCAAATCATCACTACAGCTTCTCAGTATTTTTATTATTTTTGTTCTTCACCTGGGATATGCCCACTGACTTTAGACAGAGGAAGGTAGAGAGAGAGAAACATTGGTGTGAGCGAGAAACAGCGATCAATTTCCTCTTGTACGTGCCCCAACTGGGGTTGAAACCCACACCCTAGGTGTGTGCCACAACGGGGACTCAAACCCGCAGCCTTTTGGTGCATGCAGTGATGCTCCCACCAGCAGAGCCACCCAGCCAGGGTCCCTATGGCTTCTTTTAAAAATACATATCCTTGGGCCTGACCACCAGGAAATTGTGAATCTGAACATTTGGTGAGTCTACAGCTATAAGTTTTCTGGGCAATGGTAGTTATCAAGACTTGGTAGTCACCGGATTAGATGGCATCTGAAATTCTCAGTGAGGCCCGGGAATTCTGCTAAGAGAGCAACAGAGAGTAACAGAGAGGGTGCTCTGTTCATTCATTGTGGAAAACGGTCCTCCTGGAATTATTAGCCGTGATTCTTGACTTTTCTGTGGGTGGATTACCCAGATGATGCACAGTGAATCTGGAAGCTCTGCAAAACTCTCCTCCACAAATGGATTGATTCCAGCACTGACCTCTCGCATGCAGAGGTCAGCCGGTACCTGCTCCTAGAAGGGAAACAGAAAAGCAGGTGTGGCTCCAGACAGGAAGAAAGAAACATGCCCGCCCACACACAGGCATAGCGGGGTGCACTGCAAGCAGATTTTGGTTATTTGGGTATTAGTCTGTGTTGTGAGGTATCCACCCACTGCTTCCCTCAAGGGTTGAACATGCTGTTTATGAAGTCCAGAGAGCTACCAGGAGAGCACGCCCTGGCCTGCATGTGTGGGCCGTGAAAGGATGGGGCGGCGTTCAGAGAGGGAGCAGGCCTGAGCCAGAAGACAGCCCCTGCTGCCCTCAGGAGCATCGGTGCAGGGGCCCAAGAGCCCCAGAGCACCTGTGCCCTCCCTGCCTCCCTCTGTCCGGGCCAGGGAGAGCAGCCACACTCCCCAGGAGCCCAGGCCCTGTCTCTCAGGCCCCCGGAGAGCCCTCCCCATGCTGGTCCCCAGCTGGTCAAACAGTAGTGTAGGCTGGTCTGGCCCTGCCTTACTGGCCCACTGATCAGAATCTCAGCATAGCAGCAGTGAAACTGGCCTTCAGAACCTGTGCCCACAGCAGTCACGGAGCCAGGGGTGAGACAGCCATTTCTGTGGGAGCTGGCATGGACTGGGACTGGGGGAGGGGGTCAGAGCTCTTTCCCTTCACTTGATATGAAAAGAAATTGAGGCTTATGCTGATAGGAAACAGCTAAAATGAGACTGAGTAGTGTGGGAGAATGGAAACCGTCCTCAGAGGCAGGGGTCCGAGGGACGTAAGTCTCACACACCTGGCCCAGCGCCACCCACCAGGTGAGTTCTGGACGGCCCACCGAGGACAGCCTCCTGTTCTCGTACAGCCTGGAAAATGACAAAAGGTGTCCCGTTCTGTTCGCCCCCCTTGCCAGCACTACCTGGGTCTCTTCAGGTCTGTTCACAGAAATAATTAGGTTTCTTGATTCGATCCAACAGACCACCGTTAAGTGTCTGCTCTGCTCCAAGCCTGACCTAGGGAAGGGCGTATTGTAGAAGTTGCCACGGAGGCCCCGCTGGCAGAGCTCCCAGTTCCCAGGTCACTGGCTGGGGGCAGACCAGTGGGCGGAGCCGTCCATGGACTTCCCACCCCCGCTCACTGGACCTGATCTACCTAGAGGAGTTAGCTGCAGTCAGGGCTGGGTGATTGGTCAACCATTTCATTTTTTTTAATGATTTAAACAATTTTTCAGTTCCAGTTTACAGTCAATATTATGTTGTATTCGTTTCAAGTGTATGGCCTAGTGGTTAGGTAATCGTGTCCTTTACGAAGTGACCCCCCGATGGTGGGTCATTTATGTGAATGGGGGCTGTAGCAGGAGTGTCTGATAGAGATGAAAGCCCCGGGGCTGGGCTCCCCACTCACCACGTTGTGCCTTTGATGACTTCACTCCTCGGAGGCTGGGTTTCCTCCCCCGCAGGCCTCACACGCCCTCCCCAGGGACTATACTGAAAACATTCGTGAGGAGGCTCGCGGGACTAAGTGGCCTTTAGGAGTGCATGTCATCCAGAAGGTCGATCTCCAGTGCGGCATCTTGAAGGCAAGGCATTCTAGCTTCCCAGCCTCGCCTCCCGGCCCCCAAAACTTCACTTGGGGAGATAGGCAGTGCCCTTCGCCGCCCCTCTTGTAGCCCCCCGCAGGGAGGGGGTGGGGGGGCCAACCGCAGGGGCCGTCATTAGAACAAGAATCATGTAGCCAGCACAGCCGAAATGCACATAATTAGAAATTAGAAAAAGGTCAGATCGCGTCATTATCAGCTCAATCAGCTGCCGAGCGCCACAGCCAGTTAATCTGGCATCTGTATTTTTTACAACCCCGCACACGTAGCCCAGCGGACTGTAACTCTCTATCCGGACAGATATACTGCGCAGCGGAGCAGGGACATAAAATGAGAGACCCCAAGCAAATGAGCTGAGATAATTGGGAGATTTATTTTATATGTGTGTGTGTGTCAGGGCGGCTTTCTTCTGCCCTTGAATATTGACTTTCACCGATGGAGTCGCCAGGAGGACACTGGGGTCCCCCAAACTTTGTCCCACCCTGGGACCTCTGGCTCTGAATCCACCTTCCCCCCCAGCCCCACCAAGCCCTCCCGGGTCCTGAATCCTCCCGGCTCCAGCTGTCCCCCCTCCTCCAAGCGGTTTGCACATTGTACCTTCCCCTGCTCCCAGGCGGGTCTCCTGGACAAGCTCCTGCAGGAACAGCTGGCCCAGCTCTCCTAGAGCTGCCCAAGGCCCAGAGGCTCCCAGGCTGCAGCTCCTGAGGGAGCTTCCCTTCCTGGTTGGCCAGCCGCTCCCACGCACATCAGGGGAAACACAGCTCCACAGAGGAGCGGGTCTGTTTAATGGATGTGGACACCGCAGCCCAGAGAAGGGAAGTGACTTCGGGCCAGAACCAGGCCTGCTGGCTCCTAATGTGGTGCCCCTTCCACTGTGTTACCCACCTCTCTTCTCCCTGGGGGCAGTAAAGTCCTCTTTTATTGAAGTGTCTCTGCCCCCTTTCCCCTCAGCCCCACATCCTGACCCTCTCTACCTCCCATTTCGAGCCGCTGGTGGCAGGGCTGGAATGCCCAATGGCTAGCTGCGCCGGGTGAGCCCCGCCCCAGTTCCCATGCCCAGCCCGTGCTCACCAGGCCCCTCTCTTACCTGGCCCGCTGATCCCCTGCTTGGGTCCAACAGCCTCTGACTGGCAGTTGGTAAAGTTTGTAAAATTTGCAAGTTCCCCAAACCCCTTTGAAAGGTAAAAGCTTTTTGTTTTATAAAATCTGATTTACGGGCCCCCAGTGGAGGGCCAAGGTTTTATATATTATGCAAGATTTCAAACCGAGGCTGTAAAATCTACGGTTTCAGTTACATGCATGGAATTTTTTTATGTGTAAATTTTTTAACATTTATGGGGCACGTTTTAATGAGACTCTGGTGTGGCTCGAGGGAGAGATTACGGCTGCCTGACCGCGAAGCCAGCTCCAAAACGGGGCCCCGCAGGCCCCGGGGCCCACGCTGCAGGGGCCGGGCCAGAGGCCCAAGGCCGGGAGGGGGAGCCAGGCCGGAGGTCTGGGCGCACAGAGCCCTGCCAGCCCTGCGCAGAGCCCCTCCAGCCCCAGGGCCGGCCCCCGAGAGCAGCGGGAAACCCGCAGAAGCCCAGAGAGGGAGAGGAAGCAGGAGTGCCCTGAGCCGGCAACAACTAACACGCACGGAGCACTCATCGGACGGCAGGTGCTCCTCCAAACACTTGACGTAGAATTTCTTGTTTAAGTCTATTTTTAAACCCATAGGCACGTATTACTACGATTCCTATTCCCACTTGAAGATGAGGCAGTTGAGACTCAAGGTGACGTCTGTCCCTGGCCGAGGCACACAGCTGGCACAAGGCAGGGGCATCACCTGAGGGGCCCCAGCACCGCCCTCCTCACAGCCCCGCTGCCCTCTCGCCGGTCCTTTCTCAGCTCTTTCCTAGCCGCCTCCCAGCCCCTCCTCGGTGCAACTCCGAGGGAGCTGCTGTTATTACCCCATTTTACAGAGGAGGAAAGTGAAGTGCAGAGGTCACATGCATTGCCCTGGGCCTCTCAGTGGGTGAAACACCCCGGCCTCAGCCTCCCAAACTCAATGTTCTGGAACCTCCGCTCTGCTCTTCGGTCCTCGCCCTGGCCCTGCCCACAGCTCACAGGGGAGGGGCTCCAGGCCCAGGAACCCCAAGCCAGCAAGTTACAGACCCACCGGTGTTTGCACCAGGCAGTCTCACTCCCAAAACCCACCTCCCACCTCCGTGCCACACCACTTCTGCAGCAGAGGACGTCTGAGGAGAAGCACCACGTCACTCACTCAGAAGCTTTTAACTTGTCATACTCGATGTCTTCCATAAAATGTCCATCCTGTCCCCCAGTGACCTGGCAGTTCCCAGCCCCTCGTGCCCCTCCTCCTTCCAAGTCCCCTTTCTTGCTCCCGTGACCTTGCACTTAGAACTGGTCGGGTGGAGCTGGCCTGGCCTAGAAAAATTCCTGATTCGATTTTAGCTTTGGCTGCCCTAACAACCGCCAGGAAATATCAGAGCGTGTGTGTTTATAAATTCCTTCCTCTGGAAGCGAGGGGGAACAGCTCCAGCTCCCCCGCCCCCAGATGAACAAGGGCCAGCGCCTCCCAACGGCATGTGCCATTTCGTGGGGCACCCAGTCTCCGAGCCTCAGTCCCCTCGTCCCCCGGAGAGATGCGGCCCGTGGTTATGAGACTCAAATGAGATAATGGAGCAGAAAGCGCTTTGCGACTGGTCAAGTGCTCTGTACGTAATTGTTTCGAAAGGCAAGATTTAGTGCCATCCGGTGAGGAGGCCTCTCTGTAGAAGGGACTTGGCTGCGGAGGGCCCACATTGGCACGGAGAATTGACGTTTGTCAAAGAGCTACTCTGTGCCCGGAACATTTACAAACGCTATCTGATTCCATTAACACAATAACCAGGCAGTGCGGGCATTATCGCCACCCCGAATTTGACAGAGAGGTAAGACGGGTGGCCAGAACGCCCAGGCAGGAAGCAGTCGATGCCCCTCGGTGGTGGCTTTGCCGGGCCTTTCCTCCAACCCTGAATAGGCCCTACATATTCATCGCCTCGGATACCATTATGACTTATTCCACCTTCTTAAATCTTTAAACCAAGTCTACCATTCCATAAAAAAGTAATCTTTCAGCTGAGCTTTATCAGACCAAAAGGCGGGCCCCCTCTGAGCACCGTGCACCAGGTCCGGTCCAGGCGCCTGTGTGCGTTTCATTTCAGCAGAGTTGGCTGGGTGCATCCTACTTTTATTTTGTTTCCTATATTTGCATTTTCTGATCCTTTTTAAAAATAATAATAAGTACTTATGGGCTATGTTTTTTAAACAAATGAATAAATATGTGCACTTTTCTGTATGTGCATATGTGTGTGTTACTTCATGAAAAGACTTAAATGAGCGAATACAGTGGTGATTACAAATGAAGACCAGGCCAGTGAAGGAAAGCTCGGAGAGAGAAGGAAAGCAGAGAGGAAGAGGTAAGATAGAAAGGGAGAGAGAAAGAAGAGAAAGAAGAAAGGTTTAAGGAATTAGGATCCTTGCCTGGAGAAGACAAAGCTGATAGGACGATTTATTCGAGCTGAGCGCCTTGCCCAGTGTGTGGCACATAGTGATCCGGTATTTCTGGTGAGTGGGTAGCGTTAACTTCAGGGGCGCTGTGCTGAGAGAGGCACTCGGTGTTCTTGGTGCCTGTGGAAGGCTGGGTAAGCACTTCCTGCTAAGGCAGGAGAGAAGCCGGCAGATTCACGGAACAATCCAGTAAGCAGACAGAGAGAACAGAGAGGTGGTCTGGCATGACAGGTTCTCACTGGGAGAGCCTCCAAGGAGAAGCCACAGCCACCTGTCCTAGGGAGTCCGGACCTTCCGTTCACCTAGAAGTCGGCCCTCCCGGCACCGTCAGTGAGCTGAGGACAGGCACCCGGGTAATGTTCAGAGAATCAGGTGCTGAAGGCACCTGACAGTCCAACCCCTAGCATCCCCCACCTCCAGGAAGCAGCCACTTCCATGGGTGAGGTATTCTGACCCCTGGGGGCCAAGCCAGGAGTGCGGGAGGGGACATCCGAGTGGCTGAGTGAGAGACGGTTCTGGAAATAACTATAATGTCCCCAAAACTATTTGGTTTTCCTGGAATCCCATAATTCCTGCCACGGAGCCACTTTCTCCCTAAACCATGTACCATTTAAACTGCCATTTTCTCTTTCTACATAAATTCCGAGAGCCCCTATTGAGGGCAAAGCAACATAGGCAACCTGGCTTCATGTCCTGGTCCTGCCACTCACCAGCTGTGTGACTTTAAGCACGTCACACAGTGTCTCTGGGCCCTGTTCCCTCCCACTGTAAAGTGTGGGCTATAATGCGCCCACTTGTGGGAGTGGCTGTGGAGTGGGTAAGAAGACGCACTCCATAGGTCTAACACAGGGACTGGACCATAGTAAGAATAAGAAATATTCAGTATTGTTATCAATCAATCAATGAGTATTCATTAAACACCTTATACTGTGCTAATTACTCTGAGAGACATAAAACAAGATCTTCATGGCCAAAGTCAAGTAGATAATTCAGGCAAGAGCAAATACTTATGCAGTACCTAACTCCAATTTTTCAGTTCAGATCATCAATCCCAAGGTCACCGTTCTCTGTGCCTAGGACAGCATAGTCCCCACCAGTCATGGCCCCGTGGGGGGAGCACTTCCTTAGGACCAGACCCTCTGACTGAGTGCTGAGTGCAGACACACGGTTGTCGGTTTCTGTCTTGGAGTGATGCTTCGTCTAATTCAGGACTCCAAGAGCCCTCTTCGTTAGCTGAGTACAGCGCCTGCCCATCAGACAATTTGATGCCAACCCAGAGGGGACCTCTCCTCAGTTGCCTCCCGCTTGAAATGGCAACGGAGCTCAGAGGAGAGGGGGCTGGCAGCCCTCCCCCCAGCAGAAGTCAGACGCTCTGGGACAGATTCCCTGCCTTGTTTCCCTGGGCATCAAAATACAGCCCGAAGTGGGAGGGTGCGGTGAGACAGGGGATCTTGCTCTTACTTGTGGCAACGTAGACGGCTCTCAAAAGGCAGCAAGCCCCACTTTTTTTCACTTTTCATTTTGACGTCATGATAGATTCACAAGCAGTCGTAAGAACTCATACCGAGAAGTCCTGACCCCCTTCTCACTACTGTGGAACAACCTCACAACCAAGAAGTAGACACACCCACCAAACTTACTCCGATTCATTGGTTTTACAGGCGTGTGTGTGCTTAGTTCTGTGCGATTTTATCACATGTGCAATTCACATACGCACTGCGGCAGTCAGGACACAGAACACTGCCTCCTCCACACCCCACCGCCTGCGGCCAGCGCTGTCCTTCACCTCTGTGATTTTGTCGTGTCGAGGCTGTTCCCTGAATGGCCTCATACAGAATGTGAGAGGTGTGATCTCTGGAGACTGGATTTCCCTTCTCAGCATAATTTCCTTGAAATCCACCCAACTTACTGAGTGAATCAATAGTTTGTTCCTTTTTGTTACCAAGTACTAGTCCATGATCTGGCTGTGTACCACAATTGCTGTATTCCCTCACCTGCTGAAGTGTGTTTCGTTTTTCTCCAGTTTCTGGCTATTAGAAATAAGGCTGCTGTGAACTTTGCATACGGGCTTTTTGTGTAACTGTACATTTTTCTTTCTCTGTGTTAAGTGCCCAAGAGTGCAATTTCTGGGTTGCACGGTAAACACGCATTTAGTTTTGTCAGACACTGTTATTCTGTTTTCCAGAAGGGCGGCACCACCTCACGTACCCCCGACAACGTATGAGTGACCCTGTGCCCAGTCCCTCTCCAGCATTTGGTGTTACCGCTACTTTTTAACCATTCTTCTAAGTGCGTAGCGATACCTCATTGCAGTTTTCATTTGCATCTCCCTGATGGCTAATGACACTGAACATCTTTTCATGGGCTTATTTGCCATCTGTATATTCTCTCCAGCAAAAAGTCTGATGTTGTCTTTGCCCATGTTCTAATTGGACGGCTTGTTATTTTACTGTTTAGTTTTGGAAGCTTTTTACACATTCTAGGTATGTCCTTTGTCAGCTACGGGGTTTGCAAACAGTTCCTCCCAGCCTGTTTGTCCTTTCATCTGCTTCACAGGGGCTTCTGAAGATCAAACGTTTTTAATTTTGATGAGGTCCAATTTATCCAGTTTTCCTTTTCTGGGTTGTGCTTTTGGAGTCGAGTTTAATCCTCTTTGCTTAGTCCTTGGTCTTGATGATTTTCTCTGATTTTTTTTCTAAAAGTTTTATAGTTTAATGTCTGACATTTAGGTCTTTAATCCACTTGGATTTACTTTTTCAAAAGATGTGAGATGTAGATCAAGATTCACCGTTTTGCCTGTGGACGTCCAATTGCACCGCCATTTGAACAGCGCTTTCTTGAAAAGCAACTTGACAATATTTACCGTGAGCCTAAAGGATGCCCATCACTTTTATTCCTGTCACGTCTGGGAATCCATCCTAAGGAAATAATGCAGAATCATGAGTAAAAGCTATACGTTTAGGAAATAGTCACTATAACATTTTTTTATTAAATTGAAAAATTGGAAGTAATCTAAGTGCCCAATAATAAAAAAATTAGTTAAATATGGCACATACATGGAATAATTTGCAATAATTAAAAATATGTTTGCTCAATAACTTTCACCCATTCGATAAACATTTATTCGGTGCCCATTTGTGCTGGTGTGCGGTGGGCAAATTAGACACCGTTGCTGCCCCTGGAAGCCCACAGTCTGGGTGGGAGAGGAGAGAGGGCAATCGTGCTGCTTACGAAACTATGTCTGGTGAATGCAGGGCAAAGGCAGGACACAGACTTGCATGCACAGAAATTGTGTTAAAATACATGCATGTGCAAAAGCCAAAAACATGCTCATTCTTGTGGAATGGTTGGACCAAGGGCAGTTTTCTTCCATCCTCTGTTCTCCATCCTTCCCTTAGTGCCTCCCCTTCACGCTGATAACAGTGATGAAGAGGAAAACTTCCACTGAGAACCAGCTTCTTGACAGAAGAAGGTTAGGAATGTCCGTTGGAAGGGGAGATAGACGCATGTGCAACCCAAAGGTCACGGGAAAGGCCGCCACGGTTAGGTCTTCCAACGCCTGGCTAAGTCATGCTGGACAATTCAGTCGTCAGCGAGGACCAGTGCGGCATCTGCAAGGCGACCCGCGTCCCATGACACGCTCAGCACGCGTCGTGGTTAAGAACCGTCCCTGGCTCTGGAGGCACCTGCCTGTAAGAGTCTCTAGTCTCAGTCCTCCTCGGGCGTCCTCAGTGCTTTGCAGCTGGAGCAGCCCCTCGCATGACCCCCCGGCAAACCTGCACAGTGGTGGGGAGGACATCATGTCTCCCTGTCAGACAGAAAGGTGCGGAGATTGCACCTAAGCAATTGCCCCAGGCCACACCAATCCGAAATGGCAGGCCTGGGGCTCAGGAACTGGTTTCCTATCTTGAAGGCTGTTACTGTCCTCACAGCAAACACAACTGCCCCTAAACAGTGGCGATAATAGTGGGCTCAAGGCAAGCAAGCCTTGGCTGTGGATGGTGAGAATTTGGATCATGTGGGTGAGGAGGCACAGACCCGAGCCCGGGCGTGGGCTCCTCCCTGCCGGTGTACGTGGGGGGTCAAGGCAGCGAGGGGCATGTGACAGGGACACCAGGCTCACCTGTTCTTCCTCTCTGCAGATGGTGAAGGCAATCCAGGTCCTGAGAATCCACCTGCTGGAGCTGGAGAAAGTCAACGAACTCTGCAAGGACTTTTGTAACCGTTACATCACCTGCCTCAAAACCAAGATGCACAGTGATAACCTGCTCAGGAATGACCTCGGGGGGCCCTACTCCCCCAACCAGCCCTCCATAAATCTTCACTCACAGGTAACACACAGGGCTGGGTCCTAGCGCCTGGGCCAGATGCAGGGCTGTCTGCAGGCCCCTGACAGCAGACCCTCTCACTGGGAGGGCCTCCTCCGACACACTCCCGGTTCTACCCATCAGGCACCCTAGTCCTTTTCCGACCGCACTCACCATGACAGGGCACTAGTCTTCCCTAGAGATGACCAGATCTGAAAGGGACAGTGTCCAATGTGACTCCTGGCTTCCTGGCCCAAGATACCATAAGAACTGGGCACACGAGTTAAGTGGATGGGACGCCTTGCTGGAGGCTGAGACAGGTACAGAGCTGGGAGAGGACCCAGACGTCCCCACCCCGCACGCAGACTTCTCGGGAAGCCTTGCTGCGCTCCCCGGTTTCCTGAGAAGGAGGGTTTGGGGAAGGGGTCCCGCCCCAAATCCTGTACACCTAAAAGATGAAGACAGCTTCCCCCGGGGATGCTTCTCCCGAGCGTTGTCTAGTTGCTCACCCTGGCCAGGCACATCTGTCTGCCTAAGGTTCAGGGCCTCTGCAAATGTCACCTCAAGTCACCGTTTCTCAAGAGTCACCTGCTACCTGCATCCCGGGAAGTGGGAAATGCGGGAAACTGTGGCTGTGTGCTCCAGGCGAGGGTGGGCTCTTCTCTCCAGGGCAGAACATTTTCCCGCAACCTACAGACTGAGAAAGCTGCCTGGTGATACCTTTCCATCGAACTCTCTGGTGTCTGCATAAGCCACAGGCGTCCCCCTTTCTGCCTTTCCCACTGAGTTCCTGAGTCCAGGACGGACACACAGAGGGTCCCCAGGAGGGTCCCACAGTAGCCTCTTCTCATGAGACAGGCAGGCTGGGGACCCAGGTAAACCTTCCAAGATGAGTGATGGGAAGCCCTGGAAGGAGTGAGTCCGAAAAGAGGTGTTGTTTATAATCCCTAAGTTTTAAGGACCAACACAGGTGACTTAAGTTAGCAGAGGCAGGAGGAGGAACGGGCTGACCTCTGGAAGGCCAGCCATGCCCCACTCACTCTGACAGCAGGTGTCACATCACACCCACCTCAGGGGGACTCGACACGTGCCTCGGTGGGGCCCAACAGTGCATGGGGCAGGAGGCAGGAAGTTATTTCCTCTCCCCATCGCTTGCAATCACCACATCACTTTATTACAGGTCTGAAAACAGCCGCCCAGATTTCTGCTTGCTAATATTCTCTTGAAATAGACTCATTCCTTCAGAGTCTTATTGTACTTTCCCTTATGATCAAAATTAGCAAGAAACTTGCATAAAAGAGGACAATAATTGCTCAACGAGCATCTCGTTTGTAATTTATTAGTTTCTATTATTGTGGGTTACCATGGCGACGCCGCACAGCCCGGGTGACGGGAGAGATGCAAGATAGGCGCCGAGGAGGCTGTGAGGCCTCACCAAATGGAGATGCACATTTTTATCAGTAATTTTCATGAAAATAATAAGTGAGGAGTTAATGAGATGGAAAGCCATCCTGTGGTTATTGTGAATTTTTTTTTAAGTGTTGATCTAATTAGAATGCATCGGTCAGGAAAAGTAATGAGGGTTTAGTGCCTCACAGAGATGCGAGGATCATATCAGAAAATTAGCACCAGTCTTTGGAAATAATCAGGCCCTTGGAGAGGTGCTGGGTCTCTCCCTCCTGGGCCCTCCGGCCCCACCCCGGGCTCTGGCGTTTGGGGTGTGCCAGGGCAGTGGGGGAAGAAAAGAGGGCCGGAGGGCTCAGCAGTCATGGTAGACTTGGGGTTGGGGTCCTAAGGCTGGCAGTGTGTCCGGATGGGCAGGGTCACTGGATGCAGGGCTGGCAGGGATGCGGGCATGGGCTCCAGATGGGTAGGGTCTCGGGGCTGCCAGCTGTGAAGTCAGCCCTCCTGGGATCACAGCACTCGGTGCCTCTGAGGTCCAGGGGAGAGGACAGAACTTTGGTCCTGTGGTGGTGACCTGAATCAGGGCTCCGCCGGCCCAGGAAGCCAACCCTGGGGTGGCTGCTATAGAAAGGCCCTGCTCCACTTAGAACGAAATCAGACAATCGGGCGAAAACAACACTCCAGGAAGGAGAAGGGAAGACACTCCTCAAGCTCATCCTTTCATTTCCTCTGCCTGCCGCCGCCTCCGTAGTCCGGGCTTCAGTGGGCAGATATGGTTGTCACACCCAGGCCACGCCAGGGCTTCCAAACCCGCTCTCTTGTCAGCTCTGGCCATCCTCAGCAACCCCCCACATGTGTGCACACACACACTCACACATACACACAGCCACACCCTCACCTGTGCACACATGTCCACACACACCTCTCTCTTAAGCTTCTGCAGCTGGATTTATCTTCCTAGCGCTCTGTTTGCCTCCTTGTCCTGCTCAAAAACTCTGACATTCCCCGGAGTTTTCACATCTTTCCCCCTCGAGTTCAAGGCCTTCCTAAGCCACCCTTCCTCCCCGCCCTTCTGCTTTTGTGGCGCCTCCCAGCTCTGCAGAACCAAATCCAGCCTCTTCCCAAGGGCCGGAAGAGGGCTGCTCTCCCAGGGGAAGCCTCCCTGACACCCGCCCAGAATGGACTTTTCTCCCTGTCAGCCAACAGCTGGAGCACGTTGGGCCATTTGTCCTGTGAATATCACACGTGGTTTTACAGTACGATCACTTGCGTAAGCCTCGTTTTCCTCTCCCAGATAACGAACATTATCCACATAGAGACAGGCAGCCCGATGGCGGCCATCACAAGGCCTCGTGCGTAAGAGCCGGCCAGTAAATATCTGTCAAAAGAGGCCGTATGATGAGAAAGATGGAGAGAGAGACAGAGAGGCAAGAGGGAGCCAGGGGAGAGAGAAGAAACAGGAGGGAAAGGGGAGGGAAAGGAAGACAGGTGTTGAGGGCCTTACTCAAAGGAGGGACCGGAGGAACTGAAGGGACTGGAGGATTGGAAGAAAAGGGTGACGCAGGGGAAGAGACTTGGACTGAAACCGGGAAGGGAGGTGAAGAAAAACAGGCAGAAAAGACGGAAGGAGGACTGGCAGCAACCCTGAGGTGAAGGACGTGGGCCTGTGCAAAGTCGGAGGTGTGCAGAGGGGGTGGAGGCCAGTAGGCTGTCCCCATCCACGTCCCGGGTCCCTGAGGTAGGCTATGGCTGGCATGGGCCTTCCAAGGAAGGAGAGACCCAGGCCTCCCGGGAGGTTGCCAGTGCAAGAGGTGGGCCTTGAGATCAGGGAGCAGGAGCCCGCACAGGGAGGAGAGAGGAAAGCAGTGTCCAGCACATATGTGCACGTATGTCAATGTATGTGCGTGCATGTTTGCCATGCTTGAGTCTTCCTCCCCCCAGCCTGAAATCGTGGCACTGAGCTCCAGCCTCGCCTAAGGAGGGGTGTCCGCTCTGGAACCTGAGCCTCAGGATCACCGTTCCAGCAGCCGGCCCGCTTTGTTGCAAACTGCTGGCTCATGGTTTTCCCCGTGTTAATCACTCAGCCCCACGTTGCAAAGTAGATGTTCTTTAATTCCAATGAGTCCCCCGCACCGCCACCTCAGATATCATGCCGTGTCCCCACCTAGGACCAGGGCACGGCCCTGCTTAATCCTCCGTTTCCGCACGTGAGCTTTCTCTTTGCGGGTGCCACGGGGATGAGGAGCAAGGGAGACTGCTTCTGCCAGGCTGAGGAACTAAAGTGGTTTCAGAGACTCCGGCCACAGCCCATTTTCCCCACATCCCTGGGAAAGCCTCCCGTCCAGCCTGCGCCTAACGACGCCCAGCCTGCTGACCCCAGGGGGGCCAGGCTTCTTGCAGGGGCAGCTCCTCGGTGGAAGGCGCACATGGGACTCCCACTCTGTGTCCTCCTGTCTTTGTCTCGAAGACACAAGCAAAACAATCCCACTAGTGAGAATCTAACTCCCACCTCGCCCAAGTATTAATTTGACCTGAAATCCATCCCTCTGTCTCCATGGAGATTTAAACCCCAGCTCTATGCCAGCCAACCGGGCTGAGCCACAGTTCTCATGCAGTGGCCACGCATTGGCAGGGCTCCGCTGGTGTGTGCCATGCTAGGTCCTATAAGAACACAAGTGAATCACGCAGGAGAGGCTTCCCGTCTCAGGGAGGGGGGCTATGGGTCACAATTGAGGAGCTGAATGACATGAGCCCCAGAAGGTTTGGGGTCAGGGGCGTACGTACCAAGGAAGGGCCCAGAAAGAGCCTCCAAAGAGACTCCAGGAGCTGCAGGAAGGGGTCTGGATGGAGCAAACCACTTGTGTGGTTTGAGGTCCCCGGCCACCACTCAGCTTTCTTCCCTCCCCGGGGAACTCCCAGGCCCAGCCCACCCACCCTCACGGCCAAGTCTGTCCCTGCAAAGACAGAACTAGCAAACCTCACTGTGGGCTAAAGAGGCAGCAAGAAGGCTTTGCCCACTGTGACCGGACAAGTTATGACCAGAGAGGTTGCAGGCCACCGGCCTTGGTAGGACTTCCAGGGGAGGGAGCATGTCAGGCAGGCTTTTTTGAGGGGAGACTGTCTGTGAGCCCTGCATGTGAGTGATCCCAGGATAGGGAGAAATCTGGGAGGGCTAAGGAACAGAGGCAGCCTTTCAGAGCCCCTGGAGAGGAGGAGCGGTCGTTCGCGCACCTGCTCGAGCACCTACTAACCTGCCCAGTTCCAACCACCTGAACATGGCTGCGGCCTCCAAAGAGAATGACGGAGGGTCTTGCAGCCAAATTGGGGGGAAGGTTGTGCTTTGAAGCCGACAGTGCTGTCCCGTCACCAACGACTGTGAAGGGAGGGGAGAGTGCGGGCAGCGGGGTACAGGCTGGAGACAGGGTGGAGACGAATGAGTTGTGCAGCCGCCTCTCGAACTGCTCCAGGCGGCCTGGCGGAGAAGGGGAGGATGGCAGCAGCTCCTGGACCCCCGCCGTCTCGGGCACTGGAGGTACCAGGTGCTTTACCCGCGTCGTCTTTCTTACTCCTCGCACAGAGGCTGCGAGGGGCACGTTCTCTCCTCCATCTTGCACCCAAGGAGAGGGAAGCCCAGAGAAGTTAAGGCACAGGCTCGCTCACAGTCACGCACCTAGTAAGCCACAGAGTCGGGATGGGTTTCTCCCGAGTCGATGTTCTGCTTATCATAGTAAGTCCTTTCACTTTCTCTGTGACACTCAGGGAAGATAGCCAGGGGTGCTGGGACCTGGATAAGGAGGGACGACCCCACTAGCTGTAGCTCGAGACTAGAGAGCAAGAACCCGATTATTAGGAAGCAAGAATGTGGATTTGCTAATCTGTGGAGAGTCGGGAGAAGAGAGGTAGAAAATGAACACAATTCTGAGGTTCTGGGCCAGGCCACCCAGGTGTAACTCTCCAGCTGTGTTACTTACTCCCTAAAAAATAGGGAACTCATCAGTCCATTCCTCCTCGGGGAAGGTGGACTTGCCTATCGACCTGCACAAAGAGTTTGCACCTTCAAGATTAGCAGGAGGCCAAGGAGGTGGGGGGCAGTGACCTCAGCCAGGCCCCTGAAAGTTCTGCCCAGTGGTCGGGCGTCTCACTGCTGGGTGTGAGCAGGTGAAGGTGGCCTGCCTGTGGGAGCACCACTAGGGTGGAAAGAGGATGCCCCCAGACCACAGCGATGGGAAACTGGGTTCCAGGAGCTCCCCTACCTAAATCCTGTCCTAGGCGCTTAAGCTCTCCCCCTGCCAGCCCCCAGCCTCCAGCCCCCAGAGCAGGCGGCCAGGAGACCAAGAAGGCAGCCTTCCAGCCAGCCCAGCGAAACTTGAGCAGGTCTCCCCTTCCGTGAAGGAATGTTCCTTAAGAGCTGCAGCTGCTCCCGTCCCCACAGGCCAGAGCGCCTTTCCCCTGAGACTAAAGCCCCCAGCAGGAGTGGAATAAGCACAGGATTAGGCGGCTGTTTACATGCAGTTGGCTTCCCTGAGTTTGGAAACCCAGCTTTTCTCAGCCTGACACAGGACGCTGGCACTGCCAGAATGAGGTGACACTGCCAGGAACTCGTGCCTGGGGACAGCAGTGACCTCCCCACACCCATGAGGCACACCCTCACCCCATCTCAGTTCCAAACCCAGGCCCGCCACTTATTTATCAAGCATCTACCACGTGCTCAACACTGTGCTAGGCAGCTTGGGGGAGTTCAAATACAGACCCTTCCTCCCTCAAGAACCCTGCAGCCAGAAACCTGCATCCAAGCTAGAGAAACAAGTCACACACTAAGAAAACACATTGTGCTGTACGTCCAGTACTTCAGGCCTCCATGACCATTAGTCAAGAGGGTGGGCTGTGGGCACACCAGGGTCCGTCAAAACAAGCTTTCCAGCGGCAGCCAGGCACTCTGGGTCATCTCCCCACACCCCAGCTCTGGCATGTCCAAGAACAAGCCTGCCCTCTGGGGAGAGGGTGTGGAGGGGGGGAATGGGGAGGCTTTGGGAGCCGCTTGGAGCTGGTGGATCAGCAGAGACGCCTAGTGGCCGGGTGTGTGCATGGCAGACAGCTGGGGCCCCGCCTGGCTTTCCGTTGGCCCCTGATTTCCTCAACCCACTCTCCTCGCACCCACGCACCCAGTAAACAGTAAGGAATGGCATTGGTTTTTAAAAAATCTTCGGGTGGAAGGACCTGTGCAAGTCGTCCAGTGTACTCCCCTGTTTCACAGGCCTCCTGGTCAGACAAAAATTCCAGCATTCCAGAACAACTTAAAAGGGAAACTTATCTATCAGTGTCTCCTTCACTCCTCATTTCTTCTTCCCATCACAGTTTGTTCCAGAAATTCCTTCTGTTAGTGGAAATCAAATCTTCCCAGGCAGCACAAGATCTTTCCCTGTTAACTGTGAAGACGTGTGGCTAGGTGGTCGGACCTGGCCCCTCCCAGGCTGACTGCACCCGCCCCAAGTTTACCTGCGCTCCCCACATGCCCCCACCACCTCAGCTCCCAAAGGCAATCCCAGAGCCCTTTCCTTTTTCTCAGTCAGGTCTTCTTTTCAAACAAGTCTTTTTTTGCGTTTGGGGGAGGGTCCCAAAGATGAGATTTGGAGGGAAACTCACTCAGTGACCGCTGTGGTCCACCTAGCAGGAATGACTCCTCCCAGGCAGCGAGGGCCTGGCAGCTGGTTCATGGGCGCAGTCCAGGGGTGCAAGCTCTCCTCCATTTTTTGAGCCCCTCCCCTCCTGCTGGGCTCCCTCCTGCAAGGCTCTTGGTGTCTCGGGGAACCTGCGCCCAAGCAGCAGGACAAGGCAGACTTCCGGGGCAGCCAGGGGCAGCCAGGGGCAGCCAGCTTTCCCCTGACTCCCGAGCCACCGGGTCTGTGCCCTAGGAGACACCATCCCTGAGAAACTGTGACAGTCTTCAGCTTTTTGGCCTGTTTCCTGCCAGAAAACCTCACTGCTAGAAAGTAGGAGGCCACACACTCCCCAGTCCGGTGGAGTGGCCCCACCACCGAAGCCAGGAGGATGCCAGGGGTCCCCCTGGCTCCTGGCCATCTGCCAAGGCTTGGGGACACAGTGCCGTGTTCCCAGTGGGACGAAAGGAAGAGCTCCTGAGCTGGATATGCAGGTTTCAGCCCCCGGTGTCTGCACAATTCCAGCAGAGGCATGGGACTGGAGGCTGAAAGATGTCACTGGAACGGCCCCAGATGTGCTCCATCCCTTGTTACGGCTGCTGAGGAGGCAGCTCCCTATTAGGGTCTGGACGGAGCAGCCTCTGCCTGGTTCAACAAGCCCGAAAGGAGGCTGGGGAGAAGACAGTAACTCCGTGAGCTTGGCCAGCAGTTTCTCCCCCAAGGGCTCCCACAGCCACCGCGGAGGTTTTCTCCCCAGAAAGACCTGAGACTGTGCCCGGAGGTTCAGAGCACTGTGGTCTTCACAGAGACAGAGAGTCGACCTGAAGTAGCTGCAAAGTCCAGCCACAGAGCCGGTCAGGTGCTATGGCTTCAACTTTGGGGGTGCACGTGTGACCCCGGAACGTCTTAGGCAGGGAGGCAGGAATGAGGGGGGCATGTGGCAGGGACCGACCTCCGTGGCTAGATGTGCAGCCCCAGAGGAATCTCTTCTGTGACTCAGGAAAGAGCCCAGGCAGCGCTGGGATTCCTGGGAACGGTGTCAAGCATGGCTGTGCCACTTCCCCACTGAGTGACTTTAGCCAGAGGAAGTGGGAAGCGATTCACTGGGTGCCTAAAGGTGCCAGTCCCTGTGCTCACGCAGGGGCCTGGCTGTCTGACCCCGAAGCATGTCTCCCGATGTGAGCTGTGGTGCTACACTCAGAACCAAAAGACCTGGGTTGGAGGCACGGCTACTTGACTGTAGGAAGTAACCTCCATTCTCTGGAACTCAGCTCCTCTTCAGGCAATAGCAGGTGGTGGGAGAGGAAAGTGAAACAGCACGGGGAAAGCACGCTCTCTGATATTCAGTGTGCACGATGAACAGGGAGTTCCCCAGCCCATCCGTTCTTCAGGACCACCTGAGGGGGGTCAGTGAAAATGCAGATTGAGAGGGCCTGACTCTGTGGCTCCAAGCCCGTGTCTTTGCCAACATCCAGGGCCCAGGTGGGTTTGCCGGTCAGCCCATATTTACACATGTAAAGAGTGAATATCATTTCCCCAGTCCTCGGCGATGCCAAGGTTTTGCTTCTTTCTTCTGCCCAGCCAAGCTGTGGCCAGCCCCGCCCCAGCTCTCCACCTGCAGGTCTCCATTCCCATCCTTTGCCCACAGAGCTTGGCTGCCTCTCAGCACCTCCCAGCAGTGGCCCAGAGTAGGAGGAAAGAAAAACGTCTGATTTGATACATACAATGCACTTAGTCACCCAAACAGGGCGAGCTGGCGTAGGGGTGGGCCAGGCCGCAAGGCCGAGGACCAGCCAGGGTCGGAACAAACTGATGAGTGATCGCTGAGGGTGAGGGTCAGCCTTTCACCCCTGAGTAGTGAAGTGGGTGCTGGTTGGATCCCCAGGCGTATGCCTCGTGTTTATCTTACCGACTTTGTGTCTCTCTAACATTGTTGGTAGTTTGTGGTGGGTAGGAAAAGCTGGGATAACTTTTGGTGCTGGAAATTTCCCCACATCCTTCGCCACGGAGGGTCATTGTGGTGTGGCTGAGTCCAAACAAGAGCGCATTGGAAAGTCATTTCCCTCAGTTTCAGGGTGTGTGCATGGAGGGGCCGCCTCCTCGCTGAAACTGACCTTCCAAGGTCAGTTTGAAGCAGACGCACAGGCAGAGGCTCAGGTTTTCGGGCTGTTGGAGGCCAGCACACTCTCTGCACGAGGAGACGGAAGGGCTCTCACGTGCTGGTTCCCATCGTCTTTGCCCAGGGTGCCCATGCTGCCTTTGTGCTCCTGGGTCTGGGTTCCCTGTCCACTGGCCTTCACCAAGTGTTTATTGAAACCCTGTGACTCAAGGGCACCTTGCAGCCCAGTTCTCGGCACAAAGGGAGTGAGTGTTCAGCAGCTGTGGGTGAAGGAGGGCTGTGAAGTCCTGCTAACCAGCTGCCATAGCCAGCGAGGCACTTGGGTTTCTAAGCCTCAGCTCCTTATTTGACCTCAGGAAGTTGGAATATGTGGCTCGTATGGGCCCTGCCAGTTGCTAGGCCTCCGCAGGTCAGACTCAGTGTGGGACTCGCAGTGCGTGAGCGGGAACGCCGGAAGTTCCGCTCAGAGGATAACCTTCACTGGCCCGGAGGAGCTCCCCGAGTCCCAGAAAGGGGGATGAGGGTGGAGCAAGAGCTGTCCACCCCTTCCCCATGGCCACAGCAGCAGAGGGGAGCCCAGAACAGAAGCAAGGCCTCAGACCAGAGACCCTGCCAGGCGTGGACAGGTGGAGGAGTGACAGTGACCCCCGTTTTCAGGGGGCTGCATCTCTAGCCCTGGGGCCAGGCCCAGTCTGGGAGGCGCCCGCCATGGCTGTCCCCTGGGCCTTTGCCACTCTTCCTGTGTCCCACTGCCGATGTGCAGTTGTTGGTTGAAGGTTTCCTGCAAACACACGTTTCTCCCCACCCCACACTCCAGACCGCCCCTGGGGGTGGAAGGCCCAGGCTTCCGCCAGTCCTAGGACAAAAACTAGGACCCTGGGGTCTTCTCCTTCCCTATTTGGTCTTTTTCCTTGACAGCGTGCCTGTCTAAACCCTTCCACACATACTGCAGGAACCCAGGCTTTGAGCATTAGGGTGTCACTCCCGGTGGCCGGTGGACATCGGGGTCATGCCTTGTGTTTGGAGGAGCTGAGAGACCCCAGCAGGTCTCTGCAACTCCTTCCACTACATCTCGTTTGCTGCCTGCTTCACTTTCTGCAAATAAAACCTGGAAACCTCGACCTCTCACCGCCCCCCCCATCAGTTTCTTCCTCACAAACTCCTTTAGTGCCCAGCCACCAAGCCGGGAGGGCTCACAGCCCCTTCCTGCGGCCTGAGGCCCAGCCTCCTTCCCCTGCGGCCGCAGTTCCTCAGCATCGAGTCTGAGCACCTCCTCGCCCAGCTGCTAAATGGCCATGAGGGGAGCAGGGTGCTGGGGCGGGGGTGGGGGCGCTGGGGGGTCTTCTTAGATGCTTTGGCTACCACAGAAACTAACTGTGAGACCGCGCACTGGGAAATGGGGCTGGCGGGCTGACGGCGGGGGCGAAGGGACTCAGCCTGCTGTGGGGTCTGTGTCGGGGGCCTGAGGCTGAGGGAGGAACCCATGAAATGGGTGAGGCTCATGAGAGATGCCCCTCGAAGACAGTCATGAAGGGGCCCGGGCAGCCATTTTTAGTTATTATTTAACAAGTATTTTAGCAGCCACCAGGTGCTGAGGAGACAAAGGTAAAAGCTGAGAGGCCGCTTTGGGTGTGGACTTGGTACAATAAGCGCTGTGACTTGGGCACACGCAGAAGTGAGCGGGGCCGGGGGTGGGGCTCGGGGAGCCAACTGAGTGTGCAGGGCGGTGGTGCTGGCAGGTGAAGCCTGGCCTCAGCCCCGCTGCACATTGGTATCACCCGGGAGCTTGTGAAACCCCAAAACCTGAGCCACCCCCATGCCCATGCCCATGCCCATGCAAATTAGAATCTCTGGGGTTGGACCCGGGCATCAACGGTGGAAATTCCAAAGTGAGGCCAAGTGAGGACCACTTGGGGTCCTGGGGTAATTTATTTCTCAGGCTCACAGGGGATGGAATGGCTCAATGGGTGACTGTCGTTGGTTGGTTGGTTGGTTGATTTTTTAATATGGAACCTTCTTATTCACTCTTTCTAGAAGCCATGAGAACAGACGTTCGGATTTGGGTCTGGGCAGGGACAAGGAGGAGGGAAGGCAGACAGGCGGGAGGAAGGGGAGAGGAGGAATTGGGCTGTGGCAACATCGAGCCACCCTCCCTCGCTTCCAGGACCTCCTGCAGAACTCTCCCAATTCCATGTCTGGAGTCTCCAGTAACCCCCAGGGCATTGTGGTCCCAGCCTCTGCGCTCCAGCAGAGCAACATTGCCATGACAACTGTCAACTCACAAGTGGTGTCAGGTTGGTGCAGGGGATTGTGGGGACACCCCTGGGAAGGGAAACGGGAGGGGGGCTGCCGGCCAGATTTCTTACCTAAAGTGTTCTGTAAGTTCATCAATGGTTAGAGTCAGGACTCGACTATGATTTGGGTCACAGTCTCGTGAGCCCCTTGGAGGCCAAGCAAGGCTAGTGTCCCTCCCCCAACATGTGCCACCCCCATCCCTCCATCCCCCACCTTCCCACAGGGGCTGAATGTCTCCAGAGCAGAAAGCATTTACGTGTGAATGCACCAGCCCCCACGACAGGGCACACAAAACCTGGTTGTCTCCTCAGGTGGAGCCTTATACCAGCCAGTTACCATGGTAACCTCCCAGGGTCAGGTGGTCACCCAAGCAATCCCCCAGGGAGCCATCCAGATCCAGAACACACAGGTGAGTGTGAACAAGTGTGTGCTCGTCTGCCTGGGGGAGGGGGAGGGCAACCACACACCATCTGCTCACAAGTCACGCAGTCCGCATTACTCTTCTGAGAGCTAACCTCACCCCCGCTTCACAGGTAAGAAGCTGGGTGCTGGAGGGCTTTTACCAGCTCCTGGGACTCTGCTGCCTCCCGGGTGACATCAAAGGCTCTTCCTAGTTCTGGTCCCCCCCTGGAGCTCCTCCGGAGCTCAGTGAGGCAGAGCACGTGCAGAAGCGAGGCTTGGGGGAGAGTGTGAGGCTCCGAGGCCAGAGGCCTGAGATCCCACAGTAGCTCTGTCCCTGTGGATAAGTCGCCCAACCTCTCTGAGCCCCCGAGTTCTTGTCCACAGAAGGGAGGTTAACACGAGGAACTGCGCACAGCCCTACCAACCTACGGGCTGCCTGAGGGCTCACGTGGTCACGGACAGGAAGTCGCTTTGCACACTGTCAACGCCTCCAGAAATGCTAACTATTGGGCGGCTTATGGCAAATCCGTCTCTCTCATCTTCTGTGCATGGCTCTGCCTCCTCCTTCTCTCTCACCCCCTCCTCCCTGCCCCACCCCCCGCCCCTCGGTCTGTGGGAGGTGAGGGGAAAGGTGACCCCCTGGGGCCCTGGAATGAGTGGGGAAGGGGGTTGGCAGCAAGAGCCTGCCATCGCTATGACAACAGGCCCCTAGCTGCTGGGCGCCAGGCTGCTGATGCTGACTTTTTCTCCACGTGCCCTGAAGGTTAACCTTGACCTCACTTCACTCCTGGACAATGAGGATAAGAAGTCCAAGAACAAACGTGGAGTCTTGCCGAAGCATGCCACCAATATCATGCGTTCTTGGCTCTTCCAGCATCTCATGGTGAGTGCCTGTGTGTGTGCTGGGGGCACCAGACTGCACTGTCACCCTCTGGCACGGCCTTGGAGAGAGGATCTCAGATGGAGATGTCACCTTCCAGAGGCCAGGTCACATGGGAGGGTTCTGTGGGACCGGAAGCTGGGAGGCTATCTCTAGTGTTTGCTGCTGCTGCCTCAAAAAAAAGTGTGTGTGTGTGTGGGCGGGTGACATCAAAAAGGGAGTGGGACAGACATATTCTGAAGACCCCTGAGTACTGGGCAGGTGGGCAGAACTGTTTCATGAGTGGCATGCAGTTCTGTGGGGCCGGCTGCGCTTCCTGCTCACACACCCTCTTCCTGAAGCAGCGTGCTGGCTCCTGCCCATCTCATGAGGAAGGAAATGTTCACTCTCCACCCCTCTGTTTCCCAGAGTCCCCACTGCTGGGGACACAGAGCGTGTGTGTCCCTTTCCTTCTGCCCAGAGCCCCCGATGAAGCACAGGGCAGGGGAGCCCTGGTTGAGACCGTGGATTCTGGGGGCCCCAGCTTCCTCTCTGAACCAGCTCAGCTCTGCAAGGCAGAGCAAATGCTTCCATAAGCCTCTCTCTGTGGCTACTTTTGTGAAATGGAGGCAGAGCCTGAGGTTTAAACGTGATGTTTATAAGGCGCCTGCTGTGTGTGCCAGCGAGACGGGAGCTGCGTTTGCAGGGTTCGAGCAGTAGCAGGCCTTCGGCTGAGCGTCAAGCATCACTTTAACGACTTCGGTCCCCGAGTGCTGTCCAAGGGCCATTGCAATAAATGAGGGCCAGTGAGTGTCTGGGCTGACTCTGTGTGTGTGGCGTGTGTGTGTGTGTGTGTGTGTGTGTGTGTGTGTGTGTGTGT
>PVIA01010185.1:0-53924 GCA_004024845.1 Tonatia bakeri
TTTCCCCCATCATCTTAATAAGAAAAGTTAGATTATTGATTTGAGATCTTTCTTCTTTTATTGACATAGGTATTTATAGCTATAAAAAGTCACACAAAGCACTGATTTATATGTACCCGATAGGCTATGGTATGTTGTGTTTTCATTTTTATTCATTTCAAAGTATTTTCTAATTTTCCTCATGATTTCCCTTTTGACTATTGAAATGGCCCTCCTACATGGTCACTGCTGCACATAGCATCTGTCCAAGGAGTGTGTCCTGCCTGCCGCTGGTGGAAGAACTAAAGCCTCTGAATTACACACAGCTGCCCTGAATCAGCATCTCCTCCCCCACCACTCACAGTGCATGGGGCACATCATGGAATCAGTGTCTAAGGCAAAGGTGGCAAACACAAGGCCCTTGGTCCGAATCCAGCCCTCTACCTCGTTTTATCCAGGTCCAGCACCTTGTTTCTACACGGCGGCAGCAACAAGCTCTCACTTAACTCTTAAGGAGTAGTTACATTTATACAGTCCTAAAATGACATTCAGCCCTTTGAAGGCAACCACCAAGCTGATGTGTCCCCTGGTGAAAATGCGTTTGACACCGCTGGTCTAAGGCTCTACAATAATGTAATTGTTAGAACTCTGGTTTAGAAAGTAGATCAGTTAGCATTTAAATCAGAACTCTACCAAATATTAGCTTTTTTGACCTTGACCAAATGATGCTCACTGTGAGCATCAATCTCCTTAAACATAAAACAGAATTATTAATTCCTCCCTCATGTGGATTATGTGAGAATTAGATAAAACACCACACTTGGCAGAGCGACATTATTTGTTAGTTCTCATTGCATTCATGTTTCCTTTATCTCTTACAACTTCTCAAGGATTTTCAACTTTACTGTCAGATTTTTTTAGTAAAAAGATCAAACACTCAGAGAAAGATTTCAGAATTATAAGGACTTACAAATCAGTATTTAGTACTTTAAAACTTGGCCTTTCTTCTTTCCTAATTTCTGTATTTGCCCAGATTCTACCAACTATAAAAGTAAATAAGATAAGATAAATGGGTAGATAGATAGACAGATGATAGATTAGATGATAGATAGATAGATGATAGATAGATAGATGAACTGAGACAATTCTTGCCAAAATCCTGAACTGTTCACACCATGAGTTCTGATTTTCTATAACAGAAAATGATGACAGTGAGCCTTTACTCTATGTCAGGCACTAATCTAAGCACCTTATATGGTTTATCTCATAGGACCCCTGCAGCAGTCCTATGATAGGTACCATTATCACCCCCTTTTTGTAGATGTGGAAATTCAGGTGCAAAGAGGCTGAGGGATTTACCCAACATAGTATAGACATAGAAGAGCCAGCAAAACTCTTACTCTTCAGCTTGATTCAGATTTTTATTATGAAAGAACAGTTTCTCTAGCCTCCATGTGTCTATCCTCAGGGCATTAACAGTAGAATAGGAATTCTGCACTGACTTAAGGGTTTTCACGTGTTATGTGCACAGCCTTCCCTGTACTGTGAGGCAGGTATTATTGAGACTGTTTGATAGACTCTGTATGGCTCATGCACCCACACTCCCTCGATTAAAACCCTCTGTGCTTTAGGTGCCAGACTCTAGAATCACTTCCTAAACAGTCAGAGAGAGCTGCTAACCCAGCCCAGCTGGCTCTCCCTCATCCCCTTGCTCACGTCTAATGTCTTCTAGATGTCTAATGTTCTGTCTGACTATTATCTTTTCATTACTTTCCCCTATTTTAATAATGATGTAAGTAGACCTTCTTGTAAAAACTATTTCTATGACAATGGCAATCTGTTATACTAGTTGCAAGTATTTTTCCAGTGTATCCCATATTTTTCTGTGGCTGAACCCATTAGTTTTGTCCTGTGTTTGTACCATTGTACTTCACTTAAAGTGCTCTTTCCCCATCCAGAGTTTAGATGTATATTTACTTCTATGTTTTTCTGTTTTTTAATAGGTCTATGTTTTATTTGAAGACTTTAATACATAGTGCTTGGGTATTTTTTTTCTTTTCTCTCTCTCTCTATTCGCTTTTTTTTTTTGGAGGGGGGGGGTGATGGTATTAGGAAAAAACACTTTATTTGAAAACTGCCTATCCAATTATTGAAAAATATCTTATGAACTATGCACAATGTTCTTTTGAATATCATTTTTAAATAATGCCTTCTGCAATTTGATTATATTTGCTTCCTCTTGAGATTATCTGCCCTCAATTTTATTTGTACTTTCAAAATACTAAAAAACTTTTGAATTTATCAAGTTCTATATTTTTCTATTGCCTGATGTACTGACATCTGTATTTAACCTTTTTTCTTAATATAACTGGTTGTTTTTCTAACCTTTTAAGTTGAATAATTAGTTTATTTATTCCCCCTTTGTTTCTCCTCTTTCTTAACTCTTTCTTAGTATTATGACAAATATTTCAAGAATAATAATATGTGAGTTTTTTATTTCTATTCTTTTAGCAAGAATTTGGAGTGTGTGGAAAGCTATATGTTTTATCTTTAGGGTAAAACTCTGGCCTGTGTGATAATTATGTTCTTTAGATCTTCTATGCCATTTGTTATTTTTCCTATCTCATATATGAGAAAGTTTAGGCACAGTAGACTCAGATCAGTACACAACATCACATGGAGGCTACTCAGTGAAAAAAAATGAAAAAAAGTAGTCTTTCTGACTATAAAGAAGACACTCTGTCCAACAAATTGCTTCCTCCTTGCCTTCAATGTAGCTATTTGGTAAAGAGATCCCAAGCATCTTTCTAACCTTCCTTAGACAGAGTTTTGATTTGCAAAATGACCCTGAGACCTAAACGTGACACAAATTCTCCAAGTAGTGAATTCTAACATTTCAAATAAATCTGGGGATTCTGCACTGCCTCATGTTGTCTGCTTCATCCCCTGCAGGAAGTTCTTCTTCCAGTGTCATGCTTCCCTGAGACAACAGTGTTTAAATGTAGTACAAGCTCACAGTCTAACTGCCTGGTATACCCCGCTGGACCCCCAAACATCCACTCTGTTCAGTTTGTCTGGAATGTGACTACATCATTCCTAATGTCGAATTGAATTCACTTGATGTTTTATATTCACCCTGAAACAAGTTCAAAATAATAGGAATAATGAACTCTAGGTTTAGCCTCATCAGCACAAGTGACTAGGTGAGGGGCATGTGAGAATAGACTTGAATTCAAGCCTCTGCTCTCTATGGTCCTCTCTTTATCCCTGTTTTTCTTTGGGGTAAAAGACTGTGGCAAGTGCTGGGAGAATATTCATTCATATACAATTACAGGAAAGATATCTGGAATGTCAAATCATAAAACTGTGTTATGTATACTCTTGTATGAATGAGTATGGGAGAGGAGGTAGCAGAGGGGTGGGCTGATAGAGAGTGTTATGTATTCATTATATAACTAATAACATGACCCAAATTTAACTTGGGTTTATCTGCCTGGGGTTTCCACCAGCCAAGCCTTGGACTCCCCTGTGTATTTTGTTCTTTCTTTCTTGTCCTTCAAAGATGGCTGCTACTCTTCTACCGTGGCCCCTAAAATGGTGTTTGGCTTACTCGCTGAAAAGAAAACTATCTCCTTCAGTGGGTGCGTGACTCAGCTCTTTGCTGAACATTTCTGTGGAGGAGTTGAGATTGTCCCCCTCCTGGTGATGGCCTGTGAGCGCTATGTGGCCATCCACAAGCCCCTGCACTATCAACCACAATGAACAGGCATGTGTGTGGCCTCCTGGTGGCCATGGCCTGGGCCAGGGGATTTCTGCATGCTCTGATTCAAATTCTTTTTATCATCTGGCTGCCTTTCTGTGGTCCCAATGTCACTGACCATTTCATCCTTGATCTTTTCCCTCTGCTAAAACTCTCCTGCTCTGACAGTTGCATCTTTGGACTTTTTGTTACTGCCAACAGTGGCCTGAGGTGTATGTTCATTTTTTCTGTCCTTATCACCTCTTATGTCCTTGTCCTTTGCTCCCTAAGAATGCACAGCACAGAAGGACAGTGGAAGGACAACAGAAGGACAAGAGGCTCTCTCCACCTGCACCTCGCATGTTACTGTAGTTGTCTTATTCTTTGTACCCTGTATACTTGTGTACCTTCAGTCCGTAATCGTCTTTCCTATTGATAAAGTGCTGGCTGTGTTTTATACTATGGCAACACCGGTGTTGAACCCTTTAATCTACACCCTCAGACACTCAGAGGCGAAAAACACCATGAGGAAGCTCTGAAGCCAGAAAGTAAGCTTGGGTGACAGTTCACTTGAATAGAGAAGTAACAACAAAATCTATTCATATTTTAAGAGCAAGTGTGACTAATAGGAAAGATCATGGTCTTAAAGTCCAAATAATGTGAGTTTAAGTAGATTTCCCCCCTTGCTTTCTAAAATCTTTAATAGTTTCCCTTTAATAAAATATCATTATTTGAGTAAATGATGACTAAGGTTTCTTACAATTAGAAACTTTTTGCATTTACAAATTATTCATCAAAGGGGCACTACCAATCAACATAAAAATGTCACATGCATGGACAATCACTGAACTTATGTATTCAGTAGAGCAATAACTTAAATTTAAAAAGAGTCAGCTGAAACAGAGCAAAAATTGCTCAGATACTACTACAGTCTGCAGAGATACCACCAGAGCGCGAGGTATGCTGGGAACTGTAGTTCCTGACAGAGAAGCCCAAGGTCACTGCTACCGTCATTCACTAACCACTATCACAGGAGGGTCAAACATCTTCCTCAGCCTCACTTCACTTCAAAATATGTCCTAAATGCCATCCATTCACAAGTAGGGCCAGCAAAACAATGAGTTGCTCTCTCAGCAAGGATTCATAATTTGGACAGTGAGAAGGCACCTGGACATTAAGAGCTAGCCTATCAACAACTTTCTATCATGTGATAAAAATTCCCTTAAATATCTCTGCAGTTACAAATGGGGAGCTGGTTAGAGTGATTTGAGATCTGAGCTGAGCTTGTTTCAAAAGCTCTCGCGAATGGTGGATCCTGTCCACTGCTGGTAAGGGAGAGGCTAGGGACAGAGGCCAAAAGAACTATCGCTGGACAGAGTTTGTGATTCCTGGGGAAGAGCCCAGAAACCTGTTTTCAGGAGAGTTCTCACCCAGAGATCAAATATTATGTGCTGCTGGCATACCCCACATTCTCGAGACTCTATCTCAAGTCAGATTTCACTCTATATGAAGGCCTTTGGAAAATACATGTTTTGCCAAAGTTTCCTATGAGTGAACTTCTTGTAAATATATATGAGCAATGGTATGTTTAAAAATCAAATTTTTCTTTTAAAGATCTAGTTGTAATTCCCAAGAAAGATGGAATGAAACAGGGCAATGTGAAAATAAGATAATGGTGATTGTAAAGTTCGCTGAGCACCTTCTGTGAATGAAGCCATGACCTAAGCCCTTATTTTGCATGTGTTGAGGCAGCAAATTTCTGAGCATAATTTCTTTCCGCCCTTGATTCATTTATAAGTTGGTTGGGCCACTGTTAATCATGATTCTGACAACAAAACCATGGGCATGATAGGATCAGTCCTTTAGGCCAGTTGATGTTTTAACTGTACTGAAAATACAGGTGCTTTTCAAATCTCAACTGAAGTGAAGATGCTTTTCTGGAAAGTCTCGTGATAAAATTGTAGCAAGCTGGCAAACAGATGAACTGTTTTTAAGTAAGTCTCGCCATGATTTCACATTTCTTAGTTGATTGGAAAATTAGCTCAGCTATTATCTGACAGCAGAAATGAATAGGTATAGAACTCAAGGTCTCAGTTATATGTAGCTACCATTAATTAGACTTCAAAATGTGCAAAGTGAAATAAGATGATGTTTATTTTGCCCAAGAACTCTGTAACTGTAGTTTTTGTTAGACACAGAATTTGGGGGTAAAACCATTATTTTCCAAAGATCCAAATTTATTGGTTATTGAAGACTAATTTTGAGTACTTACAGTAGAGAAACTGCTTCTCATATTAATGTCATTTGCTTTTTTCATTGTGTAAAAAGTGGATATGATGGTGACTCACAGATTATCTGTCAAACAAAGGATAAGTTTATTACAAATTGTGGGAACCTGCAATCTTAAAGGGTGAAGCCCCAGGAGGGATATGACAAGAGTTGGTAAAATCAGGAAAGGAACAGGATGAACATGGATGGATATTTCAGATTCCAGGACACTAGAATCTCTTGGAGTCTGAAATAGAAAGAGGAAGAATGAAAGTCCACTTTGCATCATTGGCCCAAAAATAAAACCCTCTGTTCTAAGCACAGTATATTTCAAACTTAGTAGAGATTGAAAAGCAAACAAAAGCAATCTCCTTATAAAAGGTTTAGAAAAGGTTGAGGTACATATAATAATATCAGATAAAATGTGTTGGGGATATATGTGCCAGAAATCTGATTAAGAACTTTTCATAGATTATCTAACTTTAATTCTCACAGTAACACTTTAGGTATTGTTATCTTCATTTATTTTAAAGATGAGCATCAGAGGCTTACAGAGGTTTGGTCACTTACTCAAAGTCGTGCCATGAGTAAGCACATGAAGTAAGAACCAAACTCAAGTTGATCTTGCTCCAGAGTCAAGTATGTACCCTCTCTGCTTCAGGATAGCAGTCACACCACTGATGTCACAAGGGTTGACAAAAAGAAATAGGGGCCAGGCTTAGATGCACACAGACTCCTAAGCTTGAAGTACTTTGCCTTACATTGTATTTTGCCTCACATTTATACAGTTCAATTACCCCACAGACTCAAATGATATTAAAATGGATTGCTATTTAAAGATTTGGGTGGTGAATCACAAATAACTGATTCTGAGTTTTCATTTAGGCACATCAAAGCTAGATACTTGGTTAATTAGTTAACCACATCAGGGGATAGTTTTATCATTTCTAAAACCTTTCAGTGGAACCTAATCAATAAAACAAACAAGCAAGCAAAATATAACCAGAGACATTGAAATTAAAAACAATCTGACAGAAATCAGAGGGGAGGTGGGAGGAAATAATGGGGGGGGGAGGGAGAAGGGTTTTTAGGAACAACTATAAAGGACACATGGACAAAACCAAGAGGGGGCAGAATCAGGGGAGGGAGATGGGGATGGCTGGGGTAGGGGGGGACTAGTGGGGGTTAAATGCGGACAACTGTACTTGAGCAACAATAAAATAATTTTTAAAAAGTAAAAATAAAACAGGGATAGTTATTCATGCCATATACATTTCATATAGTTGTCTTATAATCAAATTATGCAATTCAAGTGAAAAGACTAAGTAAACCATAAAAGTCTTTGATGACAAATGGATAGAAAAGGTGAAATAAGATGATATTTGGTAACAAAAAAAGGTTTTCGTTCGTTCCACTTAACAGCAATACAGTCATTTTTAGTCTCTGCTTTACCAGTCATTATCCACCTGCAATGTCTTACTGTGTGAAGAGCTTTTTCATGGCATTTTTTACCTGTTCATTTCTCAGGGTATAAATGAGTGGATTCAGCATAGGTGTCAGAATACCATAAAATACTGCCATGTTTTTGTCTATAGGTAAAGTAGATGAAGGACGCATATAAGTAAACACGCAGGGCACAAAGAACAGGGCAACAACCGTGAAGTGGGCCCCACAGGTGGAGAGGGCTTTGCGTCTCCCCTCTTCACTATGGGACCTCAAGGAGCACAGGATGACAATGTACGAGGCAGCCAGAATGAGGAAGTTCAACAGGCAGATCACACCACTGTTGGCAACCACCAGCAGGCCAGTGACATGTGTGTTGGTGCAAGCAAGTTCCAGCAAGGGGTACAAGTCACAGACAAAGTGATTAATTATGTTGGGCCCACAGAAGGGCAACTGAAGAACCAGGAAGAGCTGAACCAATGAATGCAGGAAGCCCCCCAGCCAAGTCACCCCCACCAGCAGGACACAGAGATGCCTGGTCATGACAATCGTGTAGTGCAAGGGCTTGCAGATGGCCATGTAGCGGTCATAGGCCATCACCGTGAGCAGGATGATCTCAACACCTCCCAGAAAATGGGCTCCAAAGAGCTGAGCCATGCAACCCTCATAAGAGATGGTTCTCCCCTCATACAAGGAGTCGGCGATGAGCTTAGGGGCCATAGAGGAAGAATAACAGGTGTCAATAAAGGACAGGTTGGCCAGGAAAAAATACATGGGGGAAGCCAGGGTGGGACTGGAAGTGATGGTGACCACAATGAGCACATTTCCACAAACGGTGACCACATAGATGATCAAAAAAACCACAAAAAGAACTCTCTGTGTTTCTGGGTTCTGTGACAGTCCCAGCATGAAAAATTCTGTGATATTGTGTGATGTTTCCATAGTCCAAGGACACTGAGACAGCAGGTGCAGTATCACCTATAAAGTCAAGAAAGAAACATAATCATAGCAGAATTCCCAAAGAAAATGGTGCAAGATTTCTTTTATCTACACCCACTTTCCTTTGCTCCTCTTCACTCCTTCTGTTCCAAAATTCTTGTACCAATTTATTGTGTTAATCACGAAAGGTCCTCACATGTCTATCGGCTGACTTGAGCATCACTGGGCACTAGATCTCAAAGTTAGGTACCACATGAAAATAAAACCTGAATTAAGTAAAGTTTAATTTATTTTGTTACTACTGAAATTGAACATTTGGCAGACATTGGTTTTCTAACTCAACTGGAGTCCCTCTCTGACAATTTTCAGCATGGTTCCACATAGACACAATGGCCCTTGAGAAAAATCATGAATATTTTGGGTCTCCTGAAACCTCTGTGTATACAATCTATACATTAAATCTTTCTTCTTGGACTGTGCAGTGAGGCTTGCTACACTTTCTGTTGCAGATGCTTCTGATAGTAACACAAACTGATGTTAAACCAAGGAAAGCAGGATTGGAAGAGACTGGCTGAGCTGCAGTTGGAGACTTCCCCACTTCTCCATTTCTCCCTACCCATTTACTCCCACTCCATGCCCAGGCTGTGAGCAAGCTCATGGAAGCTCTTGGAAGCCATCTTAAATTACTTCTGCCCTTTGTTTTATATATTTTACTATTTTGTGTTTTACTTTCTTTGGACTTGGTAAAATTCTGGTGAAAGCTACTGGCCATCCCTCTGCACTCTAGAGAGAGGAGGCAAAGGTTAAAAAAAGAAACTTTGGTGAGCATCAGTGAAAGATTCTATCCAATGACTATCTGTGCATTCACTACATAAAGGAAGCTACAGGGGCGGGGAGAACAGATGCCCTGTCTTAACCGGCTGTATGTTAGAGTCTCATATGGCAGATTATTCCTATTCACCCTTTCTTCTCCTAATAACGTTAAGGAAGTGCCTGCGGCTATCTTTGTGTTGATTAAACAAAAATCTGTCATCTCACCCACACCAACCCATTACTTTCCTGAAAACACCGACCTTCTTAAGGTAGCTAAATCTCTCAACTTGCTGAGATCTGATATTCAGTCTGATGAGAACTAAAGGAAAAGCATTAAGTGTCAGAGGAAGAAAGAGACACCCAGGTATAAGAAACACTGCAGGAAGATTTCTGTATGGATCAGAAAGCTGCCCCCTTTTCTCTCACCATGCTTTGTTGCAAGAAGGCAAATACAGCTTCTGCAAGTGACAAGTCTGATGGGGACCTTTTCAGAGCAGGACTTCATGGCCGACAGCAGACAGCAGTAAAAAGAGTGAATGGATGTCTGTACAGAACTTGTCTTTGCCAAGTACTGTCATAGCTGCCTCACACATATCAGTCAGTTCAACCCTGACCTCACCCCCACGAGGTAGACTGCTGCCTTTGTCTTCATGGAACAGAGGAAGAAAGTCAGGCACACATTTAGCAACTTATGGAATCCTATTCAGCTAATAAGCAACAGGGCTAGCAGGCATGCTAGTTAGTCTGTGGGCTTTGCTGTACTATCCTGTCACTTAAACTCACCTGGGTTTGACTCTGTTCCCTGTCATTTATTGACTGTATAATCATGGATAACTATTCAAAGACTCAACCTTATTACCTATAAAATGAAGCTGAGAACATTGCTGTACCCTGACGCTACAGAGAAAAGTAAACGAAAACAGTGCACGTCAAGTGTCAGTGCCCAGCCTGGATGGGAGAAACCTTTAACCAATGGCATCTCTGATATTATCATCAGCAACACTATGGGCAGAAAATCCTTCACGTAGCTTAAGGAAGCAAGGACCTAAGTGTATGCACTCAAGACTAAGCAGGTATAATTTTATTACAAATATGAAAAATGCCCTCATGCTGATCCCCATGCAGTATACAAGAGTAGAAATCATAGTATACAGTTTAGACAAATAATAAATTTATATGCCCAAAAAAGAAAAATGTTAAGCTGGTTCATTGCTGTGATTTAAATTTGTAAGAGTACAAAATAAATTATGTGTTAAAAACTAGCAAAGAATAAAGTCTCCTGTGTGAGTTATCCATGAGAAACAAAATCATTTCATGGAAAATAATGAGAATATTAGTAAAATTATTCCACTGCCTTTTTATTTGAGTTGCATTTTTCTTTTATTTAATTTTTAAAATAGATTATAGAAAACTTACATTGACTGGATCTGAGGACATCAAGAGGTCTCCCAATTTGGGGTTTTGTTGTTTTGGGGGGTTTTTTTACATCCTAACATCATAAAATGGTGAGGCTGAAAAACTTCTTAACTGATCATGTAGGCCAGCTCCAAGCATAGCATCCCAAATTTTACTGTTTCACATGACTAAAGTCCTGAATGAAATTCAAATTGTGCTGTACATGAGACAAAGCAGAGCTTAGGCAATTGCTATCAATTACAGAAACTCATCTGAGCTGAAAGGTTCTTAGGACGGTAGTAAGTGAAAACTCAAAAGAGAATCATTCATTCACAAGCAGCTGGGAATTTGTTTCATCAGCCATTTCCCTCTTATTTGCCGAAGAACCCTATGACATTTAAAATCATCTTTTCCAATTGTCTCCATTTGAAAGATGGTGGATTGAAGACTTGGAGAGTTTAGATGCAGCTGGTCCAAAGACATGTGGGTGATGAATGGCAGAGAGACAGCAGGAACTCAGGTCACTCGTGGCTCCAAGTCACTCAGGTGCCCTTTCCAATACAAGCCTCCACCTTGCCTTCGACAATTCAAAAACGCACTGCTGCTACCATCAGGGAGGAAGGTCTCTCAGAGGAAGTAGCTGGCTTCTTAGCTCTACTTTCACCTAAGACTGACCGGCACAGTCTCAGAAATCTTTCTCCTTCCCCTGAAAAAGGTTATTTATAAGGTGAAAGGGATAACATTGGGATCTCGGGTGTACGTGCTTCCTGCCTCTCTAAGGGAGACCAACTCTCCCCTCCCAGAACTGCTGACTGAACTGGTGTTAGAACTAGCTTTCACCTCCTTCACAGGCTGGAACCATGTGGATGCCACTATTTAATTAGTCCCTTTGAACAATTAAATAAATTTATTTAATTATAAATATAATTATCATTATAAATTTATATAATTATATATGATTATATATAATAAATTACAATTATATATAATTATATAAAATTTTATATACTTAAAATACATATAATTATAATTATTATTTTTATATAATTAAAATGCATGTAATTATATTTGTAATTATATATATAATAAATTACAATTTTGGTCTCACAAGGAGTGACCTCTATATTCTGCCTCCTAGAAGTGCCAATTGTCCTTTTAGCATCTAGAGAGATAGTCCACAAACTGGCAGAAGAAAAAGGGAATTATGATATTTCAGAAACTGATACAAGAGAGTCGACATCGTTAGGCAAATTGCTGACTGGACAAAAATAAAAATCAACAGCATTTATTGAGCATCGTCAGTGTTCTAAGCACGGGTCCTAGGCCTTTTCACGTACATCATCTCTCATCTCCCCCATAGAGCTGCGAGAAAAGAGTCGCTCCCCTTTCTCCACCCCTCTGCGTGTGGTGCGCTGAGAGATCGGGGAGGCTAGAGTCAGAACGCCCAGAACTGCAGCTGTAATTCCACCACTTCAGTCGTTCAGTGAGTACTTTTTCAAGCACTTTGCTAAGTGCCAGGAACAGCACAGTGACTAAGACAGACAGGGTCCCCAGCAGCACGCAGCCGACATTCCAAACGGGACAGAGCTGCCTCCAAAACAAAGCAGGGGCTTAAGAAAAATAATTACAAAGGTAAAAATATGGAATATATGAATATATTTGCATGCTAAGTACTGACAGAGATATATGTGTTTAATACTTCTTGACAAATGCAGCACATTTTTCTCCATAATATTGGTAACCATTTGCATTTTCACTGTTCTTGCCTGTGTACAGCACGTGTGTACAGTAATTCTCCAGTACCGATGCCTCCTATTCTAAGCCTTCTTCAAACCTGTTCCCTGAAATTTCCAGGAAAAGCCACAAAAGAGGGAGGACTCTGTCTGCTGTCAGTTTGTTTCACCAACTTCAAAAGGCTCATCCACATTGTCCAGCAGTCTTACTGTATTTCTTTGACTAACAAATTTTTCCAGTTCTCCTCAAGGACCATTTAAAATGTTCTTTACCTTCTTCAAAACTCTATTCTCCAACCTCCGATCTCTACCCTTCACTGGTTTTCATTTTGTTTCAGTCACAGTTTGTATACAATATTATTCTGTAGCAGACGTAGAGCATACTGGTTAGACAACCACATACTTCACAAAGCGGTTCTCCCAATATGTCAAGCACCCACCTGGCACTATACATAGTTGTTGTAACATTACTGACTGTGCTCCCTGTGCTGTACTTGGCACCCCCATAACTATCCTGTAACTCTCAATCCCTTCACCTTTGTCACCCAGTCCGCCAACACCTCTTCCCTCCGGCAACCATCAGTCTGTCCTCTATATCTCTGAGTCTGCTTCTGTGTTGTTTGTCTATTTTACTCTTTAGACTCCATATATAAGTGAAATCATATGGTATTTATCTTTATCTATCTGACTTATTTTACTTAGCATAATACCCTCTACATCCATCCATGCTGTCACAAATGGTAAGATTTCATTCTTTTTTATGGCCAACTAATATACCATTGTATATGCCATATTTTGCCATATATAATGTGCACTTTTTTGCCCAAATTTTTTAGGGAAAAATGAGGCTATGCATTATACATGGGCAGTACTAATTCCATATGTATATCGATGTTTTTAATTTTGTTTATGCTAATGTGTTAGAAGTGGAACTCTAGAAAACAATAACAATATCTGTATGCAGAATAACACATTGGAATACTATATTCAGTTTTGTCTCTAAATACAAATAAATAAATAATTGTATTAAACATTAAAACAAAAGATTTTTTTTTCCTGAAAGTTTGGGTCCAAAATGTGGGTGCACATTATACATGGAAAAATATGGTATATTCCACCACTTTTATATCCACTCATCTATTGATGGATTTTCATTTTGACTCAAAACTTCTGAGTCTTGAACAAACTGTCTTAGAAGTACATTGCACTCTACAGCCTTCCTTCTCTCCCTCTCTCACTCACAGGAGTCAAACCTGCATCATTTCCAGGGCTCTTCCCACCTTCCCTCACCCCGACTCCCTGATAAATCTCTTACACATCTACTCCACTTTAGCTTCTGCTTCTAGGAAAACTAGGACTGAGACAGAATGTATAAAGGCCTCTTACAAATCACTAAGACAAGGACAGGCAGCCACATGAGATTTGACCAGCACTTCAGCAAAGAAGCTATCCAGTGGCCAGTAAACCAATAACCAGGGTAGACAGACTCACCTTTTTAATCATCTGGGAAACATGATTAGAACACAATAAAATACTAATGCGGTGCTGCCCCTGCATGGCTGAGATTGAAAGGACTGCCTGTACCGAGTGTTTGTTGTCAATCTGGAGGAACACTATTTTTCATATGCTGCTGGTGGAAATATGTAATTGTTTTTTAAATATATATTGAAAAACTACTGGAGGTTATCACCTAAAGTCAAATATTCATGTAACCAGTGACCCTGAAACTCTACTCCTTGCTATAAATCTAAAAGACACATCACTCAGAGGGTTAATAGAACTATTTGTAATAGCACGAAGCTGGTAATGACCTAAATATCCATCATCAATAGAACAAATAAAGCATTATGGGAAATGCACACAACAGACTAACCCAGCAATGGAAATAAGTGAACTACAGGTACAACACAACATGAACGAATCTCACAAACACAGTGTTGAGCCAAAGAATACACTCACAAAAGATTACATGCTATATGATTGCATTTATTTAAAATTTGAAAATAGACCAAAGTAGGAATTTGTACTTTCATGGTAAATGTGTAAAAGTATAGATAAAGAAAAGAAAAGTTTTACCATGAGTCCTATAGTATTGATGCTGAAAGAGAGAGATTTGACTAGAAAGATATAAAGGGTCCTGGAAGGACTACAAAACCTTTGCTTCTTGATATCATAATGCATCTGAGTTGGATATCTTTAAGTTCATTCCGTTTGAGATTTGCTGAGCTTCTTAAACTGGTAAGTTTATATCTTTCACCAATTTTAGAAGTTTTCAGCCTTTTTTAATATTATGTTGTGAAACTCTGAGCTTTTTTTAATTAAGAAGAAATCTGAATTTTTAATTTTAGCAGGCAATTGATCTTGTTGGTTTCAGATTGCAATTTCCAACCCACCTTCTGTGGGCTGTGATTCCAATGTGAGTTCAATTGTCAAATCCAGTGCTTCTCAGATCTGTCCCACATGTGCACCACCCAGCAGCCAGTGGGAGACTTGAGTGGTACCTTAACCTGTAATGCCATTCTCAAAGACTTGGAGATGCTGATTAAGTTCTGATCCACACATGTACAGCTCAGAGGCAAGCCCTGGAATTCACACACAACTTTATGGGGTGTCTCTCTTGAGTGCCCTCCTCTTCTTTATCTCCCCGAGGCTTCCTGCCTCTAGAAGCTTGGCTTCTGTTGTCTCTCTGTGTTACACACTTCCCACAACTGAGTCCGTGTCAGCAGCCAAGATTCAGGGGGACATAGAGAGAATAAAAGCAAATGGGATTTGTCCCATGCTCTTGAGGTCACGGGTCCTCTGGTCAAATAGAAAGGTGCCCCTGCCTGAGAGTGTGGGGCACCTGCCCAGCCACCATTGTCATCACTCTGACAGGATTGTCTGGGACAGGAGAGAACAGAGAGGGGAAATAAAAAGGAAGGGAGCCACTCTCGACCCACTTGTCTGACCAGCAAGACAGGGCATCTCTCCTGCACATACCTAGTGTGCACTTCCACTTTGGCACAGTGTCTGAGTCCAGACCGAGTGACAGAGGGGAAAAGTGAGAAACTTCAGATACGATCTCCTCCCCCAATATGCCCACTATTGTTTACTTTTCAAAGTCCTTGGCTGGTTTCTCCATGCATTCTCTCCATGCATTTATAACTGCATCTCTGTGGAAATGAAGGGGTGGCTTATACTTATTCCACCTTGTCTGGAATGAGGACTCTTCTAGATGGGGCCTATTTTGAAGTTGAGCTAAGATTTGCTCATAGATCAGCTATTATGTGAGGAGGGGAATAGAGTCAAGTTTTGGAGCTGAACCAAAAGAAAAGTGATGGAGAACTGCACTGGAGAATCTTTGCTAGGCAAGGAATAGGCACATAACTGCATCTCCTCAACTCACTAACACCACAGAACATAGTGGAAGCTGCGCTGACACCTCCTGTCTCTCACACTGCTCAGTGGAACACTGTGTGTGGTTTGTGCTGAGGAATGGGTGCAATGAGTTGCATCTAGAGCAGAGAGCTAGACTGTAACCAAAGGAAAGCAAGGAGCAGGTGCACCTTTCTCATCAACCACAGAAGGCAGGATGCGTAAGCCTCCAGGAACAGAAAATGACCCTTTACAAAAAAGACTGATGACACAATAGAATGTGTTTCCACCATGGATTGAACTGTTTTAAAATGGAAGTTACTGTGTTATCTAGATTTGACTAAATCAAGCTCTCTGTGCTCAGGTGAAAATGAGAGTTCATAGTAAAGCGGTATGCTTCTGCACAGCTGGTTTCATGTCCATTTAAAGCACACACACCTACGGTGTTATACCTTTTCAAAACTTCTAAATACATTCATTGTGTATCCCTATCTAGTTCAGTAACACACAATGTACTCCAATTGGTACTATTAAAATTGATTTTCTGTATAAGCTATCTCCCTCAGGCTGAGATGGAGCAACTACTTTCCTACCAGAGATGCCCAGATAGCAAATTAAGTGGAAAAGCTTTCCTGGGACTCCCACATACTGACATTGAGAGGGAGGGAAAAAGCAACATATAAACTTGAATCTCTGAGTACCACCATCTTGCCACATACCACAGCCTGCCAGCACCAGGAGGTGAAATGAGTGAACCCGGGGTGCCGCAGGTAGAAGATGACTGGGTGAGTTTCCAGTCCAGGTATTCCCACCCTGGAGTCTGCACTTTGCACTAGGAAGCACTGAAGAAGAGGGGGAAAGTAGCTCAATTTTCAACATTCTCCAAATTACAAACGGCTATAGAAGGACTCGTCTAAAATACAACAAATAATATGAATAGGTTAACTTTTGCACTATTCCTTCTAGTTGACCAAAATTAGAATGTACATTTGTTCATGCTGTTCTTGCTAATTTTTTTCACGTTTTCATTTGTTTTCCACCCCTGAATTCACTTTCTTGCCCCATAACCTCCTCCTGGTGATTTTTACCTCCACATTCCTAATTGTGCAGATGAAGGGGTTTGGCACTGAGGTGACGACTGTGTGAAATACACCACCAGTTTGTCCTCAAAGAAGGTGGAGGAGAGTCACATGTACAGAAAGGAGGCATGTCCAGGGAACAAGAGGACCAGTGATGTAAGAGGAACAGGTGGAGAGGGCTTTGTGCCTCCCTTCTACAGAGTGGTTCCCCAAGTGGACCAAGATGGTGATATAGGAGGACACCAAGAGGAAGACGGAGAAGACAGAGATTAATAAACTCTTAGCCAATACAATAACCCCCTCCACAGAGGTGTCAGTGCAGGCAAGCCTGAATAAGGGATGGAGGCCACAGAAGTGGTGGCAATCACATTGGGACCACAGAAGGGCAACTGGACAGTGACAAGGATCTGGGCCATGGAGTGAATTATGCCCCTTAGCCTGACCCAGCCACTGGAAGATGACACACAGGCCAGCCCCCAATGGTCATATAGTGAAGAGGTTTGCAGATGGCCACTTAGCGGACATAGGCCACTACCGTCAGCAGGAAGATCTCAGCAACTCCAAAAAAGTGGAAGAAAGTCTAAACCAAAGAGCCCTCCAAGGAGAGAGTTTTAATCTTGGCATCTTGTCTGTGATGAATTTAGGGACAACAGCAGAGAAGTAACTAATCTCCAACAAAAACAGGCAGCTAAGGAAGGCGTGCAGAGGGGAACACTGCATGTCTGATGCTGACCATCACAGCGAGGCCGTTTCCAACAACTGAGGCCAGATACTTGGGAAGAAACACCACAAAGCATCTCTGGATCCTGGAAAAGACCTGTGATAATTCAGTCACATTATTTGTGCTCAGCATAGAAGCCATTCAGATGTGCTGGACCTCAGCTCCTGAGAGATCTGCAATAAACAAACACTGATATAACACCAATTCAATGTATTTCCAAGAAGGTTGGACAGTGTAAACTACTTCACAATACTTTTACCACTGTATCATTCATTTAGTCAATATGTACTCATTCAGCGTTAAATACTAGCAACCTCACAACAGTTTATATAGTATACAATTAAGACCCAGAGAAATGGTCAATGCCTCAGGATCACATAGAAAGTAGTGAATTCTGGGTCTCAGAACCAGGCTTTCTGACTTCAGGCAGTATTCTTTCTACATGACAACATATTCTGAGTTTGGAGAACCATTGAAGTTCATAACCCATATTTGTATTATCAATGCACTTGATAGGTCTCTCTTATTGAGGAATCCTCTTGAGATACTTCAGCTGCTAAATTCCTTGTATCCTTCATTTCTGCATCAGGGAATCACCTTCCTGCTGGTCATTCTTCCCTTTCAAAAGGTTCTCTGTACTGTTTTCTTCACTCCATAATATCAGTCTTCAATTCACTCAGACCAGATTCTCTCTCAAGTCTTGCAGCTTCCATAACATGTTTATATGACATGTTATGACAAATGTCCAGATACTCTGGAGAGAATTTAACTTAATAGCTTGTCTCCATAATTTCACTATAACTTTCACACCTTTTGTCCCACTGCTCAAACTACTGAGAGATCCTGAACTCAAAGAGTGGCCCTCCGAGGGCACTGCCACAGCTGGCCCAGGGAAATGATAAGAAATGCCTCCTCTACCCAAGATCATGGGAAGAAGCATGGGAAAGCCTAAGGCAGCACTGGAGTGTGTAGGCTGTACATCAGCTAACCTGCTGACTCTGCAGGTTAGATTATTTGTGCTCAGCATAGAAGCCATTCAGTTGTGCTGGACCTCAGCAGAACAATGACAGAATGCAGACAGTGGCCAGAGAAAATACAAGAGAGATCTTTGTTTGCCAATGTGATTGATCTCAGAATGAAGTAATGGAACCTCCATTGCAATTACAGGCTCCCACTTGGTAGGAATGACAAAATTATAAAGGACTTCAAAATCGCAAATTGTATATTATATATACTTTGTAATTTTTTTAATGAGTAAATTTATTTCATTGCCCCGTCCTCCTTTCCAAAAAAAAAAAAAAAATCTTTAAACCCAGCTACCTTGTCTACAAATGAATGGTAAGGCTCAAAGAGAGCAACTGACCTGCCCAACATCCTATGTCTGCAGGGAAACTGCACACTACTTCCAGTCACATGATCTACCATTAGTTCAGAAAATCTGGTGTGGCTTCATTCTGCCTTAGAACAAAGAGTTAGATCAGAAGGCCCTCACATGCACTCTAGTGCCTCCAATGCAGCATGAAGTTAGCCACTCCACTGGAATAGACCATTACTCAAGAAGATGTGCTGATTGGGAAAACCAGCATGGGATGGAGCACAGGGTTCTTTAGGAATTCTGGTCCCTAGACAAGCAAGGTGCCTTGGCTAAGGTTACCCACCCAGCTGATTTTCCACTGACGGCCCCGAAGGGAGACATCTAGGTCCCACTTATCGAAGCCACTCTGACAGAGTAGCTGAAAAGGTTTCAAGACCTTTAACTCTAACCTTCTCTGTTACACATGAGGTAGAAAGAGGCTGAGCAAAGTTAACTGGAAGAACACCATCACTTCCGTTTAAAATGCTGTGTGAAGGCTGCAGTAGGAAGTGCACTAAACTAGCAATTTGCAGTCCTTGTATGTGACTTTACGTAAGTAAATTAGCTTGTCCTACTCATGTTTATCTTCAAACCCAAATAACCATCCATGTTCCCACATTCTTGCAAGAACTTTTAAAAGGTGATTTATTCAATGCAGATTAATGAAGCTGGTGTACAAAAACTTCTGAAAATATTTTTTCAAGATGTCAATGGCCATTTTATTGCTAGTATTCCCACAGTCAAGATCAACATTTGCATTTGTGTTTGTTAGGCATCAGATAAAACAAGAAGTTTTTTCAACACTACCATCTTTACTCAACCCTAAGCACACTTCCCTTGGTAATTACGTTTATTTCATGGGGTGGTCAGTAAACATGAGAAGTGAACAATCAATCCGGTAGTTACACGGGTTTTAGGAGAAAGGGCGGGGTCCAAGTGGACAATGGGAAGAGAAGAGAAGAGAAGAGAAGAGAAGAGAAGAGAAGAGAAGAGAAGAGAAGACATTATGAGGACACCAAGGTCACAGCCACCTCTGGAAACACTGATACAGAACTATACAAAGTTCTGTGGGTCCTCCTGTGACCCTTGGAAGCTGGTGTTGTTGTTGTCCCCATTTGTAAAAAGGGAAATTGGGACCCAATCAGATGAAATGGTCTGTGAATGGTCACTTAGGCAGGGCATCTCATCCTGCTCTTCTAAATTCATTTTGCACAAAGGGGCTCCCTCTAGATAAAAACAGTAAAGCCAAGGGGACCACTGGGGTGGCAGGCCCTGCTCAGCAGCAGAAGGGATCAGTACTGCCAGGTGCAGTGCCAAAGCTCGTTCTCCCTGGCTCCACTCTTCATCATCCCGAGCCACCACCAATCCTTGACCTTCAAAAAGTCCTCCTCCATACTACTCAGAGTCCATTCATTCAATCCTTGTCAACAAGTCCTGAAGGGGAAGAGCCCTGAAGGCAGATTTAGGCAACCTGGATTCTAGTCCCTATCCTGTTCTGGACTTATTGTAAGACTTTAAGTAAATCCTTTAACCTCTCCACAGTTATTAATTTGTCTGCCTGCTGAGAGAGCAGGAAATGAAGGGATGAGGGTTAAGTGCCTTGAATATCATAAAAGAGAGTTAATTTCATCAAGCACTGTGTTAGCCACCATAAAGCGACCAACTAGTGCTATTCTCCATTGTATGGGGAAGCTACTTGAGTACTCCATCATTCACAGGCTCTCACATGTTTCCTGAATGAGCCCTTAATTATCACACTATGAGCCTCCTGCACTGTGACCCCCTGGAGGGTAAATTACATCTTATTTTTATTTGTATCCCACTACCTCATTTATTGCAAACACTCAATAAATATTTAATGAATGAAAGATTGAGGAAACCTATGGGAGTATTATTATGAAAAGACCTAGGAGGCAGACAAAAATTCATAGACACAGACAACAGTGTGGCAGTTGCCAGAGAGAAGGGGGTGGGAGTAGTAAAGGTTTACAGAGGGGGTCAAATACACAGTGACAGAAAAGGATTTGACTTTGGACGGTGGGCACACAATGCAATATACAAATGAAGTATCATAGAAATGTACACTTGAAACCTATATCAACTTATTAACCAAAGTCACCCCAATAAATTTAATTTGTAAAAAAGAGCTAAGAAGAGAGTCATCATTAAAAACATTGAACTGCAGAATCAAAGCCTGTGTTGGATGCTACAGAATGGGAAGTCTCCCACGCTCCAGGCTGGGTGAGATTCCCTGGGGTGTCACTTCTCTCCCAAACTCCCTTTGACCCTAAACACTTTCCTCATGGCATTCTTTACCTCATTGTTCCTAAGGGTGTAGATCAGAGGGTTCAGCAAAGGTGGCATGACAATGTTGAAGAGGATGACAAGTTTATCAACAGCTAGTGTGGTAGAGGGACGAATGTACATGAACATGGGGGGCACAAGGACCAAAAAGACAGTAGTGATGTGTAAGCCACATGTGGACAGAGCTTTGCGGCGGCCCTCGGATGACCAGCTTCTCATGTTCAGTAAGATGACCATATAGGACGCAATAAGGATAATGAAGGACACTAAAGAAATCATGCCACTGTTGGCCACCACAATGAGCCCCACGACAGAGGCGTCTTCACAGGCCAGCTTTAGCAGGGGACGAACATCACAGAAAAAGCTGTCAATCTCATTGGGCCCACAAAAGGGCAGCTGCACTGTCAGGAGGGTCTGCAGGATGGAATGGAGGAAGCCAGCCACCCAGCAGGCCCCCGCCATCAGGCCACACTTCTGTCGATCCATGATGGCTGTGTAGTGCAGGGACCTAAAGATAGCCACATAACGGTCATAGGCCATGGCTATGAGAAGGAAGATCTCAGTGCCGCCAAAGAAGTGGGAAGAAAAGAGCTGAGTCATGCAGCCATTGAAGGAGATGGTCTTGCGCTCCACAAAAGTGTCAGCAATCATCTTGGGTATGGTAGCGGACGGATAACACATGTCAGCAAAAGACAAATGGCTGAGGAAGAAGTACATAGGAGCACGCAGGGTCTTGCTGGCACTGATGGCGATGATGACCACAAGGTTCCCCAGGAGAGTGAACACGTGGAAGAGGGAGAAGACCACGAGGCACACATGCTGTAATTCTCTGCTCTGGAAAAGGCTGAACAACACAAACTCAGTCACGTTCTTGGTACCCATGGATTCTCTGCCCTGAACACAAGCAAAGTGGTTAGCTCTGCAAGCACAAAAATTATGTGATATAAGAAAATATGCCAAAGCCAGGGATTCAGAAAACTGTACTCAGATCTAATAATGATTCTAATACCCAATTTCAATTGGGGAGAGGGGTTCCCCCATGCCTACAAGCAATTCTCGGATACCAGCTGTGAGTCCTCAGTTCAACTCACTTTCTGACACTACCTCCACACACACGTTACAGAACCCTGCCAATGATGCTCTGGAACAGCTGACGGGTTCGACTGCCCACCCCCAGGAAGCGTAACTCCCAAGGCAAGAGTTTGGTGAAAAAGGAAAGGGGTTGTTTATTTAAAAGCTATACTTCATAAACAAAGCAACAAACAACAAGTGTTGGAGAGGGTGTGGAGAAAAGGGAACCCTAGTGCACTTTTGGTGGATTGCAGACTGGCATAACCACTATGGAAAACAGTATGGAATTTTCTCAGAAAACTAAAAATGGATCTGCCTTTTGACCCAGCAATTCCACTGCTGGGACTATATCCTAAGAACCCTGAAACACCAGTCCAGAAGAACCTATGCACCCATCTTCATAGCAGCACAATTTACAGTAGCCAAGTGCCAGAAGCAACCTAGGTGCCCATCAGTAAATGAATGGATCAAAAAACTATGGTACATTTACACAATGGAATTCTATGCAGCAGAAAGAAAGAAGGAACTCCTACCCTTTGTGACAGCATGGACGGAACTGGAGAGCATTATGCTAAGCGAAATAAGCCAGGCAGTGAAAGACAAATACCATATGATCTAGCCTTTAATGGGAACCTAATCAACAAAACAAACAAGCAAGCAAAATACAACCAAAGACACTGAAATTGAGAACAGGCTGACAATGACCAGAGGTGAAAGGGGAGGGAATTTCAGGGAAAAAGGGAAAGGGTTTTCAGGAACAAGGATAAGGGACACATGGACAATAACAGGGGAGGGGGGGTGGTTGGAAACAGGAGGGAGGAAGAGAGGGGCTGGGGGGATGGGCTAGGATGGAGATAAAAGGCAGAAAACTGTACTTGAACAACTATTAAAATAAAATTTAAAAAAGAAAAAGAAAAGCTATACAGGCTTAGAATAATGGCAGAAGTCTGCTGTTAAGTCCCACTCCCTTTAAAAGCACCCAAAAACACATAGTCCTGCCTCCCTTTGCCAAATCAGGCCAGTTTCAGAATAAAAGGTACCATCTTTCAGAAAAGCAGAAGTCTGCAGCTTAGCATTTCCAGTCACAGTTCAGCTTCAAGCATTTCTCACAAGTGTGGGTGGCTAGGTGGGTCCTGCACAACACTATCAGCTCTGCCACTGTCCCCTCCAGGCAGACTTCCAGGCAGACCTCCCAACCTCACCTCCCAACCTTGTGGCTTTTTCTCTGACCTTAGGCTGCCCTAATTTAAATGCTTTGCTTTAAACTTCCTTTGTAATCTCATATCTAGCTCTTCCTACGGTGCATTAGTGTCCAGCATTTTTGTCAGTTTCCCAGTGTCTTTGACTCCCTTTCAGCTGCCATCTTTAGTCAGGGCAAAACTTCCCAGTGACACACAGGCACTCAGGGTGGGCAGCCACCCCCCTGGCTATGTTGCAAGTCACTGCACATTCTCACAGTCGGTGCACAATTCTTCAGCTTCCAAAAATCTTCCCTTCACGACAGCACGGCTATTACCTTGCACTCCTTATGCAGCGTATCTTAAACACAGTACCATCCACTCTCCCTGCATCCGATCCTGTGGCAGGATTGTAGGGGTGTTGCTCTATTATTAGGGATCCATGCTCTGTACCTCATTACACACACACATTTCAAATGTTAGTTGCAAGCCCAGGTTATCACCTGTGGACTTCTGACCCAATCGCTAGATTGGAGGCTCCAGTGAATCCCTCCTCGGGCTCCATTAATTTGTTAATCCCTTTTCCCTGTTGCAATAGTCTGCTCCTACCCCCTCCCCTTGCGATGTTTGTTTGCCACACCCTCCTACTTTCTCTAGATTTTCATTACTGAAAAACTTCCGAGAGATTAACATTGGACTTAAAAATGCCCAAACATGAAGCATGGCACCATGAAAAGGGCATTGGTCTGGAAACCAAAAGATTTGGATTTTAGCCCCAACTTTGTCACTAGTAACTAAGCTACCTCAAACAACCCCCTCTCTCTGTGCGGTGCTCTATTTCCCCATCTCTGCAAAATGGCAGCTGGACTAAGTGCTGGATTCTAGGCTGGAAAAGTAGAAATACAAAAGTTAATTTCACTGATAATGATAATTAATACTTGAGGCATTTTTAAATAATAAGAAAGCAGGTGAGTAGTTTTCCATTATTACTAATGCCTCTATTACCGAACAGCACTCTGAAGGTGCTGACATGACTGTTCCTATTTTTCAGATGAGGAAAAATGGGGATTAGGACAAAATGAGTGACTTGGCCAAGTTCTTACACCAGTTAGGGTTAGAACAAGAAACACCCCTGCATACCTGTCTTTCAAGCTGCCTTCTTAGTCACTAAATAACACTCCTGACTAGGGAAATGTGAGTATCTGATCACCCAGAAGGACATGGTCCCCTCAGCTAAACTGTGACCAAGACAATGACTGAAGGAGGATTGTAGTGATGCCATGGGTATCTGAGAAAAAAAATACATATACGGAGTGGGCAAAAGGAGGTTTACAGTTGTTTGTATGGAAAATAATACAATAATTAATAAATAACAATATAAGAATAAACTCTGTTTCACATACTCACAACTGTTACCCCATATATCAACTCACACTTGAGGCATTTGAAGGCAGAACCTGAAAATACTCAGATACTATCCAGCAGGACTTGCATCTGGGCACTGAGCCCAAAACAGAGAAAGCAAGCAAGGACATGTGTTTTCCATAAGGGCCCCTGATTGCTACAGGCTTATTCCAGGCAGAGAGTTCTCAGAGTACCAACACTACAAGGGCATTCACCTCAGCGGGCTCCAAGCTCCCCAGCTGAGCGGCGGAAGTCAGGGAGTCTGGCTGGAGAACAGAGGGGTCGCAGTAAACTTTTAAGCACAGAGGGTTCGGGGAGCTCATGTGAATGCACCCCAGCCAAAGTCATCGTCAAACGTGAAAACCATAGCACGTTGGAAGCCATAGCACATTCATAGTTCACCAAAGTTCTGTGAGTGTGGCTAATTAGACCCCAGAGACACCACATCCCAATTAAAGGAGTGGGCCACCGAGACAGCCATACCCTCTTGTCACATTAACTTAGTGCTTCAGACAAACTTTAGAGGACAAAGAAACTTCTGTGTGTACCCCGTCTTTGGATTTCTATACTGAATCATCCAAAACTCATTCGGTCAACAATTGTTACTAAGCAGCTACTATATAAAAGGCATAGTTTTATGCCATCTATTTGGGGAAAAAAGCTGGTGTCAAATATGTTACTTTTTTAAGTAGCAGAGACAAGTTTGAACTAAACTAGCACTTCAACTACCACCCTGCGTTAACAGAGCACTTTGAAAAGTGTTCCCACCTGTGAGGACGGGCCGCAGACGAGGCGGTATAGCACGGCGCTTAAAAACACGGGCGAGGAAGTCAAGCTGGCTTGGACCAAGCTTAACTTTGCCACCTGAAGGATACACAACCTTTAACAAATGGCTTAATATCTTGGGATACCATTTTCTCATCTGCAATTTTTTTCTTTCTCAGGTTTAAAGAAATCAACACCCAATTCCACAATAATAGTTGGAAATGTTACCTCCACCACCACCCTCAGCAAGTGAGGATATGATTAGGTTTTAAAAATCAGTAAAAACAGATCTGAACAACATATGAACCACCTTAACCTAATGGATATTTATAAAGCACTACACTTTAAAACTAAAGAACATTCCTTCAAGCGTACATGCTACATTCACCGAGACAGGCCTTATGTTTCGGTAAATGCAAAAGAATGACATCATCCATAATGGAATTAAATTAGATATCAATAACAATAAGATATCAAGGCAAAACCCCAAGTATTAGGAAAATACACAACACACTTGTAAATAAGGCATTTGTCAAAGAAAAAATCATTTTTAAACATCAGAGTATATTTTAATTGAATAATAATAAAAATATATGTGAAATTTTATGTGATTCTGCATAAGCATTGCTTAAAGAAACTACAGTTTTAAATTCTCATATTGGAAATCAAGAAAATTCTAAAATACCAACTAAGTTTATCTTAAGGGATAAAAATAAAAGAGCAAGTTTAAATACAAAGTAGAAGGAAGGACACAAGAAAAATAATAAAAATTAATCAATCCCACGGAAAACAAAAACAGAGAAAAACTTGGACTAAAACCAGGCTTTTATGAGACAACCTTAAATTTTAATATCAGTGTCAGTTGTGGATCTAAAATTATCAAATCCTACAACTCTTCTAGGTGAAAAATGTAAAGTCCTAGAAAAAAATACAACTTACATAACTGACCCAAAATGAGACAGAAAGTCTGAACAGCCCTGTATTTGTGAAACAAATTAAATGTATAGTTTACAACGTTACACATACCAAAGCCCTCAAGCCAAGATGATTTCCTTGGTTTCATCAAGCACTTAAAGAAGAAATAACACCAAATTTACACATTTTCAGAAATGGAAGAGAAGACAGAACTTTCCAACTTATTTATAAGACCAGAATAACTGCCACCACACCCTGACCAAAAAAAAAATCCTTTATAAAAAAACCACAAACACTCTTCATGAACATAGATGCAGAAATCCTTAATAAAACATCTAAATCAAATGCAGCAATGTGTACAAAGGATAATACATATGACCGAGCAGGCCTATCCCAGCAATGCAATGTGGTTTCAACATTGAAAAAACAGATGATTCACCACGGTGGGCTGAGAGCCGTCCTGAGCTTGGCTCCTCTCATGGACACACTGAACCGACAGCTACACACGGAACACTTTCCTCTGAACAAGACCTGAAAACTAACCAAGCAGCTCCTTCACATCAGGCAAACGAGAAGAAGGCCACGTGGAAACATACAGAAAAGGGACACAATCACGACATACACCCCACTCCAGTGCGTGGACCCACATGATTGGTGGGGAACTCACACACCTAGAGCTTCTCCAAGGGGGAGAGGGCTTGTACCCCACATGCGGCACCCCAACGTTGAAGACCTGCACCTGAGAGACAAGCCCCCAAAACACCTGCTTTGAAAACCAGCAGGACTCCAGTCCATGAGACCCAAAATGCTGAGCAAACTGAGAAAGAGCTCTCCCAGAGCTCGCATGCAGACTCACCGCCCCAGGGCCCCGTGTTAGGGAGGAGCAGAGACTTGACCTGAAAGAGATTCATTTACTAACATTCAAGCACCTGCAGAGGCGGCAGGGCCTCCTGGGAGTCACTGCAGGTACCCAGGCTGCTGGAGGACATTCTCACACTCTCCCTCTGTCCCGCTCCGCAACGTGGGGATGGGGACATAGAGAGTTGCACACTTCCAGGGCCCGTGTTACCCGTTTTGTAGCTACCACTCAGGGGACACTGCCTAATCAGATTTTATATTGAATAAAAGATGGATCATCAAGTGACTTTCAGGTGCACTAAAGATCTTTAAAGACAGTCTATGCTAAAGGAAGATGTAAGTTAGATTCCCTGATGGAGCAAGTGCTAGGGGAGAAAAAGAGCCTGCCTTCCAGAGCTCATGGTGAAATCAAATCCCCTCTCTACCTACCTGCTCTTCGATTTTGGGCAAAATTATCTGAGTCTTAACTGCAATGCACATAAAATAGGGGTCATCATAATGTCCCAAGTGCCCATATGACATTAATGCCCTGTCTATGACAGCTATGACTGTGCCAGGTCTAACACTGTGAACAATTCACCAGACCACCGTTTCCAGAAGATACACCATGATAACCACTTATATTAGTCATTCCATTGCAACACCTGACTTCTCACACTTTTCCAAGAGAAGTCTTATCTCTATCTGATGTCTCTGCTTCCCAGAAATGCCACTGTGTATGGATGCAGAGCAAAGACAAGAAGTGAGGGGCCTATGAAGGAGTCTCTGGATATGACTTCTCGGACTGGTAAAAAGCCTCAACACCTAGAATCCTCAGAATAATTTAGGAATAATATAACTTTCACCCAATTCTCTTGGCATTAACCACACACATGAATGATCAAAGCACAGAACTTCTAATTCTATTCAAGTCACACATTTTTTTAAATTATGAAGAAGATTGGGTGTTCCAAGTCTCTTGGCACATTCTGCAGTTGTAACAGAAAGATGCTATAGTTGCATCATCTAAGAGGTGAGGCAATTTCAGATGGGGCTGAGTCCGCATTGCATGTTCAAGGGAGTTCACCCCAATTAGACATGACACTTTTTTTGAAGTCTTCACTCTCGTTAAAGAAGTTCTTGCCCTGACTCTCTGGACTTAAACTTCAGAAGAGGGCTTGGCTCTGCTTCCCCTTCTCAGAATGGAGGTCATTTCTTGAGGTCTGACACTTCATACCAAGCCACACCTGCATATAACCAATCAGGAAAGAAGTGTAAACATAGAATATTATAGTGGTTTTTAAACATGTTTTTCAGGATTTCAATACCCCTTATCAATGTAAATTTATATAAAGAAGATTTTCAAAAAGAGACAATCAGTTGTTTTGATTGAAGTCCTGCAGGTGCCTGATTGGCTGCCTCCTATCCTCTACTGCTCCCCCTGCTCCAGTCCCTGAGATACCTGAAGAATTCTGAACTCTAAATCATAGTTCATAAACTGCTGATACAGAAAACACATCAAGGACTTTGGAACAGCCTTTGAGCTGCAGTTTCCTTGGCTGCAAAGTGAGCATTATCCCAGCTACAGGGGAGCACTGTCCTGAGATTTAATTTTAGGAAACTTACTGGCGGATGCTTCATTCATATTAGTCTTTTGCCTCCTACTTCCCATTTTCTGGTATGAATGATATCCTCAAGAATGCTGCCATTTTCCATATTATGTCACTAAAAAAAAAATTCCTCTTGGCCAACACATTGAGCTTTGATTCCATGCATTCGGCATCTCCTGCAGGCAATGCCCAGGTTTACCTATATAAGAGAAGCCTGAGCTCACAGGAACAGCATGTCTTCCTGCTTTCCTGTCCTCCACTTGCAGATCTGACATCTCGGGTCCTAGTTTTCTGTGGACCCAGGATCACCTGTATACACCCATGAGGAGTTCATGCTATATATTTTTTTAAAATATATTCACTTTTTATTCACTTTAAAGTAATTTCAGTGGAAATACCTGACAATGGGGAAATTATCAAGCCTCAGATTTAGAATTCAGAGACTTAGATGTGCTTATGTTCTGGGTGATCTTTACGGAGGAAAGTACAGAGAAAGCAGGGGCTTAGAAACCAGGCAGACCTAGACTTGAACTCAGGCTCTGTAAGTTACTATGAAACCTTGATCAAGACACTGACCTTCAAAAGATTTGGTGTCTTCATCTGTTAAACAGAGTCCTCATACCCACTTCACCAGACTGTTTTAGGATCAAATTATATAAAATATATGAAATCTCTTGGTTGAGAGAGATAGTCAAATAATCATACACATACATGTTTCTTATTTATTTATAAATATTATTCTCAGAAACAATATCAAGAATGATTACTGGTTTGTATTCAGTGGTGAAACATTGGTATACTACCTAATAATTGAGGTAAAAATAGAGACATAACAACATTTTACATCTGAAGAAATAATGACTTCTAGAAATTGAATTGACCCAATATTTATTAAGTTTTACTATATATCACTTAGAGCCAGATACAAAGAAAAGTCTGATTTGGGCCATAATCTCAAAAGATTGACAGTCTAATGGGGGGAAAAAAATAAACTCTACAATATAGATAATATAGGCCTTAAAGAATTCCTGCTGAGTTGTTGGAGTTCAAGAAAGGAAAGGGATGTATCCAGACAAGATAATCATGGAAGCTTCTTAAGGTCCAGAATTTCAGATAAGCATTAGAAAGTACATGGGATGGATAAAAAAAAAAACTACGGTATATCTACACAGTGGAATTCTACACAGCAGAAAGAAAGAAGGAGTTCCTACCCTTTGTGACAGCATGGATGGAAATGGAGAGCATTATGCTAAGTGAAATAAGCCAGGCAGTGAAAGACAAATACCACATGATCTCACCAGTAATAGGAACCTAATCAACAAAACGAACAAGCAAGCAAATTATAGCCAAAGACATTGAAATTGAGAACAGGCTGACAGTTATCAGAAGGGAGAGGGGAAGGGATAAAGGGGGGAAAGTGTAAAGAGTTTACAAGAACAATTATAAAGGACATATGGACAACAAAAAGGGGGGTAGAAATGGGGGAGGGAGGCAGGGAGGGTTGGGGTGGCAAGGAGGGGTGGGGGTAAAAGACAGAAAACTGTACTTAAAAAACAATAAAAAATTGTAATAAAAAAATAAAATAAAATGAGAAAACAACTCAAAGAAAAAGAAAGTAGATGGGATGTTAACAGGTAGAGATGGGGGTCATGTTTTAGGTGGGAGACACAAGGAGATAATCAGGAAGGACTGTGCTCTACAAGAGTGTCATTGAAAATAAAAATAGAACATAAAGGGATGGCCATACCTTGAGGGTGGCGTGTGTCAAGTAGGAGTTTGTGGTAGATTCAGAGGGCAACAGGGAGTCATGGAAGATTTTTTTGAGGAGGGGAATAGTAAAATCAGAGAAGTGCTTTCAGGTGATTAATCTGGAAATGTGGGGTGGGGGAGGAATCATCTCCTGAGAGTGAGGGTTAGTGTTGGGGTTAGGGTTGGGGGTTATATTATTACGGCATGTGATGGTAGCTACATAAAGTAGGACTCAAAAAATAATGTTTAAAATACCATAGGAAAAGCAGTGTGGACCCAAGAGCAGTTGAACCCACACTTGAATCAAACATAGCTCCAGAATGAAGAATGGAAAGGAGTAGAGCGCTGGTGGATGGAGGGCAGGAATTCAATATGGTGGCATGGGAGAGCGGGTTTTTGGTTATCGGGTGTTTTCTTGGAATCGCTGAGAATCACAAGACTCTAAGAGGCTGAACACAGAAAAAACCAATGGGCCAAACAACCAGAGGTACAGGGAGAAAAAATAGGGGGAAAAGAATGACGGACAGGTATGAAAGAAGAGACTGTTAGACATCAAAATATTCGTATTACATGGAAAATAAAACTCGTGCCTACAAAGTGAGTATCATTGGCCAGTATTTTCACATCACTTAAAATCTTGAAAGCCTGAGTCTAATGCAAGCATGAACTAATGTGAAACTCTTCAAAAGTCAAAACGCCTTCTGTTCTGAAGACTAATCCCTCCTGGGTCCACTCAGCCTGCCCAGAACCCACTAGGCACATTCTCAGGGAGTCAAGTCAATAGAATTTCTAAGCATTTGAGTGACTTCCCAGACTCCAAAAGTTCAGGCTTTTCAAACACAAAGGCATATGGCCGTTGTTCCTCTCTGTTCCACCTCGCTCTTCATCATTCCCTGAGAGGCCCTGGTTTCTGGAAGAGTTCACTATCTCAAAACCAGTCAATCTGCCTCAAGGTCACTCTGCCACTTTGTCCTAGAAATCATTTCAATCCTGTCTAATCCCATAAAGATGAGGAGACTGAAACTTAAAGAAAGAAAGTGACTGGCCTGGGGCCACTCCCTCAGTTAAACGTAGAAGCAAACTGGGAATCTTGTGACCCAATTTTCTATCCTTTGATTCTCCCGTTCGCCCTACCTAAGTTATCTATTTCTCTCCCCAAATCACTTTCTGTCCATCAGTCTCCTCATCGCGTTCTTCACTTCTGCATTCCTGAAGGAATAGATGATGGGGTTTAAGAGAGGTGTGACCACTGTGTAAAATACAGCAACTATCTTGTCTGCAGGGAGGGTGACACAGGGCCTCATGTAGACAAAGGAACAGGGAATGAAGAATAGGCTTACAACTGCGACGTGAGAGGCGCAGGTGGACAGGGCCTTGCGCCGGCCTTCTGAGGTCTGGCTCCTCAGGGAGCACAGGATGACCACGTAGGAAGCAAGCAGGACCGTGAAGCTGATCACCGAAATGGAGCCACCATTGGTGATGATCAGCACTCCAATGAGGAAGGTGTCGGAGCAGGCCAGCTTCAGCACGGGGTGCACATCACAGAAGTAGTGGTCAAGGACCTTGGGGCCACAGAAGGGCAGTTGGAAAATGAGGAAGGTCTGCCCAATAGAGTGCAGCAAGCCCCCGCCCCACGCTGCTCCCACCAGGAGGCCGCACACACGCCGGTTCATGATGCTCATGTAGTGCAGGGGCTTGCAGATGGCCACGTAGCGGTCATAGGCCATCACTGTCAGGAGAAAGATCTCAGTGCCACCGAAGAAATGGAGGAAAAATATCTGTGTGATGCATCCCTTGAGGGAAATGACTGTCCTTTCCATAAAAGAGTCAAGGATGAGCTTGGGGGCTGTGACGGAACAGTAACACATTTCCACAAAGGACAAATAGCCGAGGAAGAAATACATGGGGGATGTGAGCCCTTTGCTGGCCATGATGGTCACCACAATGAAGCCATTGCCCAGCACAATGGCCACGTACATGAGAAGAAAAACCACAGAAATGACCTTCTGCGTGCCCGTGTTCTGAGAAAATCCCAAGAAGGTGATTTCAGTCACATTGCTCGTAGGGACCATGTTTTAAAGCACAGAGGCTGATGGCCTGGAATGACAGAAATCAAAGGACTGTCCTTCAATAATCAGAAACATCCTTCTCAGACCTCGATGACAATTGTCATTCTGCTCCCTCTTGAGTCCCACCCTGCCTTGGGCATCTCCAATACATGTTCTCCACAAGACAAGGAACAATATGACAATTATTGGCTGCTCAGTGTTCTTCCTAAAAGATTTGAGTTTATAATAAAACTCCCTTGAAGTACTTTTTCTGATCCAGGCATATTTAATACTCACTACAAAAATGTGAGGCATCCTGGCCAGGTGCTCAGTTCATTGGATATTGTCCCACACACCAAAAGTTGCAGTCAGAGCCCCAGTTGGGACAAGCATGCGAGGCAACCAACCAGTGTTTCTCTCTCCCTCTCTCTCTCTCTCTGCCCCTCCCCCCTTTCTCTCTCTCAAATCAATAAATATATCCTCTGTGGGGATTAAAGAAAAATGTGTGGCTATTTTATATCTAAAAAAATTGAGACTCAGAAAGATTCGGTCACTAACTCAAAGCCGCAGAGCACATATCTGAACTGAGGTCTGTATCTTTTAAAATGCAGATACTTGGGCTTCATCTTCTGCTCCTGAATGGTGCCTTAGCTTCGTTGCATAGTAAGAGTTTCAACCTGTCCTGCCTTACACCATAATGTGGAACCAATTGTTTTTACTGTGACTGCCAGAGTTTCTCAACCTCAATTATTCTGCAACCTGTGATACTAACCTGGCTCTCTAGCCGGCATAAAGAAGAAGCTGAAAAGGGGAAGGACATTCACCAAGCTTCAACCACTGTTCTTGCAGGTGGAGATGGGGAAGGGGAGATGTGAGTCAGCAGCAGGCTGCCTCTACAGTCCTGGGACCAATGCTAAGAAATAATTCAGAAGTCATTTAAGTTTCCATTTTATAGAAGCCTATTATTATTCTGTGGGGTTGTCACGCAGGCTCACTGCAGAGCTTCAGAGCAAGTCCACACCAGAAGACACCCTGCAGCGGGGGGTCAGGACTGCCTCCTGAAGCAAAAGTAAGTGAAAGAGTCCCCAACATGCACTGCAGAGGGAGGTCTCCGAGCACAGACTAGGTGAGCAGACACGGAACCTCCGTAGTCACAGCCTCCGAGCAGTCACTCCCTCAGGGTGAAACGTGTCTGCCAGCAAATCAGCTTGCAGCCCCCTCCACATGTGACAGAGCAGCTGCAGCACTGTGACCTGGGGACAGGAACACAGGTCTCAGGGTCCGGAGACCTGGGTTCAATCTTAGCTCTGCTGCTTGGTAGCTAGCTATGTGACATTAGACAAGCACAGAAACTCCTACAAGCCTAGAATTTTCATTTAGAAATAAAATACCTTTTCCACGGTGCTACTTTGAGATTAAGTTTTAAAACAAACAATGATTGTATAAAAGAATAACTGGTAAGAGCATTGGAGTATAGGCTTTTACTCTGCCTGTGTCCCATCAGGGCAGTGTGACGGGGACTCGCTGGGGTGCTCCTGCTTCAGGAGCTGGCCCGATACCCGCTCTGTGTGGACTTGCGGCACCCTAGGGTTCCCATCTGAGCCTCTTACCCCAAGCCTATGGACTAGTGGGCTCTGTGATACAACGGGACTGAATATGCTAAGTGACTTGCTAAGCCAGTCACATAAAGGAAAACACTGTCTGAGTCCGCAACATCCTCAGAGCAATAAAATTGGTTGGGACAAAGTAGAATGCAGTTGCCAGGGGCTGGGGAGGGAGCACAGTTTCCCTTCGGGACAATGCACGTTCTTGAGGTGGATGTTGGTGACAGTTGCACAACCACCTGACGTACTTTAATACCACTGAACTGTTCATACGAAAATGGTTGAGGGGGTAAATTTGATGTTATGTGTATTTTATCACAATTAAACAAACAAACCCAAATGACTCCTGTTTCCCTTCTCCAGACCCCCCTCCAAGGACAATGTCAGATTTGTCTTTCCCCCTCCCCCGCCCACTTTAGTTTCTTTCTTATGCCTATCAGGGGGCCTGGTTAGCTTCAAAAGATGCAGAATAATTGAGGGTGAGAAACTCTGACACATGTTATAGAAAGTCAATTCAACGTTAATATGTAAGGCAAGTCAGATATGACACCTTATCATGCAACCAACACATGGCAGCTTCAAGGGTAAGAGATAATGAAAGCATTTGGAAAATACATGGCTCAGTTCATATATGAGCTGTGTGGCCTTCGGCAAGTGACTCAACCTCTCTGAGCACAGAACTATCCTCTCATTGTCCTGTCCATCCCTTACCTCCCCATCAGGCTTCACTGTGTTCCCAGCTGATTTGCACCATGTCCAGTGTTTCCACTCAGGATGTATTTTGTACAGAGAGCAGGAATCTTGGTGGGCACGTTTCACCCTCATGGCACAAATGGCTCTATTACTAGGCAAATCACCTCTGGAAGTTAAGCTTTGAGAGTGGACACTCTCTGCTTCTGTAATTGCCTCTGATTTGGGGTGTCAGTGAGAGTCCCTCTCAGAGGCTTCATAAGGACCACGTTAGGTTTCAGAAAAAAATGTAAAATTAAGTTTTTTCTTTCCAAAGTTGTTGAAGGTAGCAGAGTAAGATATACATACAGTGTAATCATCAAATCTCTAAAAAGTTAAAATTTTAAAGTCCATGGAATAGAAGGAAGAAAAAGAAATTGACATTTATTGAAACTCTGAGTAGAAATGGAAAACATTTTAGAGATAATTTCACGAAGAGGCTATCAGATCTCTGAGCCATTGACGGTGGCAGTGACTTACTTGTAGAATAACTTTAATCCTGACTTTTTGATTGGCAGGAAGAGACTCTGAAAGACAAGCACAAGATCTTATGCCTTTTTCCAGGGCTTGTGGTTTAGAAAACTTAAACAGGATGACATATAATAGAAGCTTAAAACAGATTGGCCCCAATATGCAACTTCTGTGAAAATTTTTCAGTCTTTACAATAAATCTGGTCCCCACCTTATGGTTCCTCATGATACCTTCCCTATCACAGAATTCTGTGTCCTGTGAATTTCTGCCAAGTAACACTGGTCTACCTGGCCTTTTGCAGCATTCCTTTTCTCTCGCTTTTTCCCCAGAGATATCCTGTCACCAGAGGAGTGGGCGCAGGGCCTGTCCTTGCTAGTGTCCCTGACTGAGGAACTGGAAACTGTTAAATGGGGAAGAAGAGGAACCTGGACCGAGAATCTCACAGCTGGTTGGGGTGGAGCCCGGACTAGGATCAGGCCCAAGGTTTCAAGTCCTATACACACTTCCCTGCTCTGGTCCGCGGACTCCTCCCCCTGGTGCTCCTCCCCCTGGTGCTCACCCAGAGCTGGATTCTGTAAGGGAGGCGGGGCGTGGAGAGAGAAGATATACGTGTTTCTAATAAAAAGCAAAGCAATGCTGTAGAGTTAAGATCTAAAAAAAAATTCACAGTGAGAAGATGAATCATAATATGGGCTGACTTCAGTTTTCCACCTCCAGCCCAGGCAGGCTGTGAGGCGCTTAGAGGCCCTGGAGAGGAGAGGACAGTTTGGGACTTGGCCAGACTGGGCTGCCAATGAAAGCAGCCTTCGGAGAGATGCTTGGTGGCAAGATCTGAGCTCCAGCACTCTGTCGCCAGGGGTTAGATTATTCTCCGGCTGATTCATGTATATTTGTCAGGGCCCTTCAACGAAGAGCACATAACCTTTTGGAAGCTTAAGAAGAGTCTCATATCCACTGTCACTCCTTTCAACTTCGGGGGGAGGGGGAACTCAGTAGATGTTAATAAGTATTAGGGTTTGATCCCTGATTCCTCCATCTATTTCAAAACCAAGGTATCACTGCAAGGGGCCTATAAATATAAGGATTTCACTTTTATAAATAAATAAAAATAAAGAGAACAATGTATATGGGGGCTATCTAGTATAAAAATAGCTCTTCAACAAAACAAACAAGCAAGCAAAATATAACCAGAGACATTGAAATTAAGAACAAACTGACAGTAACCAGAGAGGAGGTGGGAGGGGATAATGGTTGGGGGGGGACGGTTTTCAGGAACATCTATAAAGGACACTTGGGGCAAAGCCAAAAGGGGTAGGATCAAGGGTGGGAAGTGGGGATGTCTGACGGGGTAAGGAGGAGTGGCGGGGGGTGGGCGGCCGGGAATGGCAACAACTGTACTTGAATAACAATTTAAAAATGTGGAAAAAAAGAATGGAAAAAAAAATAGCTCTTCTTTTTTAAAATAATTCCAAAGCATGCCCCCATAGAACTTCAGTGAATGAACCTACCTTGAATATTGTTTTGTTACCTCGATTCTTAACTTTCTCTTCTGGATATTTTGTAGTCAGAAAGCGGATTCACTTGCACAAGTCATCCCAGGAAAAGAAAGATTTGCTTCACTAACATGTAAAGATAAAGTAATCAAAGAAATATAAAGAATATGAGGGGGAGCCCAGAAAATGGAATTGTCTTCTGGAGGGCTACCTTTTAGTAAAGGCTTCCCCCACTATATGAGTGTTCTAGGAACCCATCTGTATCAGTGTACCAACTGGTGTTGTTGTGAGAAGCTGTGTTCAGCTTCAGTGAATTATTTTTGAAGACTCTTTCAATGTGTTTGCCCATTCACATTATGATGGGTGATTTATGAGCACACCTGCCCACACCACACTGAGCATTCAGCAGTTTTTGACCAAAAATAGCATGAACCCCCTGACCCATTCCCCCATCCACCCAATCTTACCCCAAGAAACTTTTTTAGGTCTCCCTAGATGAAAAATGTCCTCAAAGAGAAACACTTTGCCTGTGTGGGAGAGGGGAAACAAAAAACAGCAGAAGCACCTAAAGGCATCAAAATTGATGAGTTCAAAAACTGCTTTGAGCAGTGGAAAAAAGTCTCTTTATGTATCTCAGCAAATGGAGAGTACTTTGAAGGTGACTGAAGTTTAAACATGTAAGAATAAATATGCAATTTTTTATAAATAAATTCTGGGTTTGGGGGGGTCCCCCCTCATCTGTTAGCATGCACTGATCTAAAACTTGGACATCTTGCTTCAAGGTGGGTCCTCAGCAAAATTTAAGTTTGTATATAGCCAAATCTCCGCTCGGACTCCAATGGAGCTAACGCCTTCATTTCTACCAGAGAAGGTCTGATGTGAGACTGTCTTAGCCAGTCCCTGTAAACTTTTCAAAAGAAGATCTCTGAAAATGCATGACTCAGCAGTTGATTGAAAACTAGTTTTGCAAGTGACTCCACACGGAGCACGTTACAAGTGGTTCTGGTAAAAATGGCTGTAACAGCTGCTCTGAGCCAAGTTAAAGAGTGACGACAGCATAGAGAGCACCATGCTAAGTGAAGTAAGCCAGGCTGTGAAAGACAAATATCATACGATCTCCCTCCGAGTGGAACCTAATGAACGAAACAGACCAATGAGCAAAACTGAGCCAGAAACATGGAAATAAGGAATAAACTGGCCCTGGCTGGTGTGGCTCAGTAGTTGAGTGTCGGCCTGCTAATCAAAGGGTCACCAGTTCGATTCCCAGTCAGGGCACATACCTGGGTTGTGGGTCAGGTGCCCAGTAAGGGGTTCAGGAGAAGCAACCACACATTGAAGTTTCTCTCCCTCTCTTTCTCCCTCCCTTCCCCTCTCTAAAAAAGAAATAAATAAAATCTTAAAAAAAAAAAAAGAAGGGACAAACTGTCCGTGACCAAAGCGGAACAAGAGAGGAAAGAAGAGGAAGGGTCTAGTCAAGGAACATGTATGAAGGACCCATGCACATGGACAACAGGGCAGGGATTGATTGTGGGAGCAGGGAATGGGTGGGATGGGGGGAAGCAACAGGGGGAAAATTGGGACAACTGTAATTGAACAACAACAACAAAAAAGAAAGAAAGAAAAAGAGTTACCTTCTCACCCTATTGTTAAAGCAGGTAGGAGAGAGTTGTCTAGGGCTGCCCCACCAGCTGGACAAATAAGCAAGCCTAGAAAGGCTCCCCAGGGTGGAAGTATTTGGAAACCTGAGTAACATCAACAAAGGTGCCAGTGTATGTGAAAGGCCCTGCCTCAGGGTCTGCTCGTCCATGGTGAAGCCTCAGCGAATGAACTGACTCGGAATCTGCTCCACACAGATTGATTCCTATGTGGAGATACCACTAAATTCTGATCTTCCCCTACGGACTCACCGGCTGCCATCCATGCCACCACCTCCGTCTGCCAACTCCAGAATGTAATCACTTTCTCACTAAGACAGTTACAGGGAAATAGAACAGTCTACCCTAAAACCCACTACAGTGAGGACTGAAGGAAATATCTGCTGGACTGTGGAGCTGGAAGCATCTAAGGTACATGAGGTGGAAAATTGAGAGCAGAGAATTGAATTCCCTGAGCTTTTCTAGCTCTCCCATCTGGGGAGTTTCTGGGAAGAGCAAAAGTCAACCTCCCAGTTGTTTCTTACAGAGGTTAAGGAGCCTATCTCTAATTAATCCAATTAAAAAGTCAGGACTTCTAGGCTGGGATGGGAGTAAAAGACAGAAAACTGTACTTGAACAACAATTAAAAGAAAAAAAAGTCAGGGCTTCTTCTTGTCCTGGCCCCTAGAGGTTTACTTCTGCATTCTCAAGCAAATGACAGAGAAGCCAACTCACATGACCCCTGTGTCCCCACCACAGACTCACACAGGAGGCTCTCGGTGGCCTGTGTTGACCTCGTCCCTCGTGGTGAGTTCCACGGGGACTTTGACCAGTGGGCCTGGACCACTTCGCACACACACTTTGATCAGAGAGTGTTAGACATGGCAGGGCCTTCAAGATCATCGGGTCCAACTCATTCACTTCGAAGGTGGGAAAACAGCCAAAGAGAAAAATTACTGTGCAAAGTTGCCCCATGCGCCGATGGCACGGCTAACCCCTCTCTTTCCTGCCTCCTATAACAGAAGTCTTTCAACTGCTCATCCCTAACATTCTGAGCACTTTACCACAAACTTCCGACACGTGGATTCCTGGGCCAGGGCTTCGGAAAGACTGGACTTCCCTACCTGTTAGGCATAGTCTCCTAAGTAGTGACACATCACCTGTGTGTCTGGCAGCGCCCATCTTCAACTTCTCCAACGTCGCACACGCAGTCAAAGGAACACTCTGCTGCAGCAACCGGTGCTGCCGTTTAACAGACTGGGTAACTGGGGCTCAGAAAGATGAGAGAACGGTTCACACCTACACAACTGATAAACTGTCCAGCTGGGCCAAACGTCTAAATGTAACACTTCCTGCCCAAACAGAATGTGTCGCCAGCCACTGTTGCCCCGTTAGGAAACAAAGAGGCCAACAATAAAACTAACTAGGCTGTGCCCGCCATCTGCTTCCGCCCTGTGTAGTGATGCTGCTTCATCAAAGTTCTGTTCCTCGGAGCCAAATAAGTTATGAAACCACGGCATAAGCATGGCCTCTTCTTCCTGACCGTGATCCTTCTGAAACACCATGAGAACTCCAACTCCATTTTTAAAGCTCCAGGAATTCTCACTACTTGAAGAATCCTATGTTAAATCCTTCCAGATATACATCAATAACTCCCAAATTTATTAGTTTCTAATTAAATGGCACTGGCTACTGTCAGAAGCACAGCATTTCTCAACTTCTCACTAAAACAGCTCTGGAGAAGAGGAAAATGAACACATTGAGCTTTCACTGTATCACTAACAGCTGGTTTGCAGAGAGAACCGGGGAAGGACTTCTAGGAGTAATGCAGGCTGGAGGAACAGAATGAAGAAATGCAATGGCGCGTGCCTGCATTTCTACTCACCTGAAGGAATACAGGAAGAGGGCACTTCCATTCTGCCTCCCACACACACACATGCACACAGACACACACCATTTGCTTAGAATGGTAATGAAAATAACTAACAGTAGGTTTATTTTAAAATTTTCCAGCTTTATTGATGTATGATTGACAAGTAAAAATAGTATATATTTAAGGTATACATGACATTGTATACATTATAAAATGATTACCACAGCTGACATAATCAGACAGAAACTCTGCAGCTGAGGACTACAATGAATGGAAATAAAAATGCAATGGAGAAATTTGGCATCAGAACTGATCAATCAGAAAAGAGAATCTATGCCCTGGCTGGCGTAGCTCAGTGGATTGAGCACAGGCTGTGAACCAAAGAATCGCAGGTTCGATTCCCAGTCAGGGCACATGCCTGGGTTGCAGGCCACGGCCCCCAGCAACCGCACATTGATGTTTCCCTCTCTCTCTTTCTCCCTCCCTCCCTTCTCTAAAAAAATAAATAAATAAAATCTTTAAAAAAAAGAATTCAAACCTTTCATTGATTAAAAAAAATTTAAAAGAAAAGAGAATCTGTGAGTAGAAGAAAGTACCTTTGAAATTATCCAGTCAGAGGAGGACTTAGAAAGAATAAAATTGAGTATAGGAAGCCTATGTGAACATTGGGATACCATACAAAGAAATAATTTGTGAAGTTTTGCAGCCCCAGAAGAAAAAGAGAGGGGAGGGGACACAAAGCTTATTTTAAAAAATAATGACTGCATATTTCCCAAATCTGGGGACATATTTGGACATCCAGGTCCGTGAACTTAATAGATCACCCCCAAGATGCCCATACAAATATATCCTCTCCAAAACCATTATAATTGTTCAAAAACAAAGACAGAGAAATTTAAAAGCAGCAAGGAAAGACAAATTCTCTCATACAAGGGACCTCCATAAGGCTATCAGCAGATTTCTCAGAAGAAACTTCCCAGGTGGAATGATCTGTTCAAAGTGCTAAAGAAAAAAAAATGGCTCCAAAAGTACTTTACCCAGCAAAGCTGTTCTTTGACATGAAGCCAAGACAAAGACTTCCCCCAGCAAACAAGCCGTCAGTGTTCATCGTCACTAGACTGGTCTTACACGGGAGTCAAACTCATTCTCACGGGGGGCCACAGCAGCCTCGTGGTTGCCTTCAAAGGGCCGAATGTAACTTTAGGACTGTACAAATGTAACTACTCCTTAACTAGGGGCAAGGAGCTCAGGGCTGCCACCCCGTAGAAACAAGATGTTGGGTTGGATAAAACAAGGTGGAGGGCCGCTTCGGCCCATGAGCCTTGTGTTTTCCACCTGTGCCTCAGAAGAAATCCTGAAAGAAGTTTTTCAAGCTAAAATAAAAGGGTGCTAATTAGCAACATAAAGAGATGTGATAATAGAATGGTGGCTGCCAAAAGCTGGGGGCTGGGGAAGGTGGGGATGCGTTTGTGGAAGAGTGCAAAGTTCAGCTGTGAACGAATCAGTTCTGGGGTGATTATAGTTACTGCTAGTGCCTTACGTACTTGAAAGTTGCTAAGAGAATAACTCTCCACTGAAGGACGCTAAAGAAGACATCGGCAAATGGAAAGACAAACCCTACTTTTGCGTGGGAAGGCACACCATTAAGATGTTGAATCTTTCTAAACACACTTATAAACGTAACGTGGTATCCATCAGAACACGTTCTTGCAGGGTGCGGGTGCGACAGAACAGGAAGAGAAGTAAACTAAAGCCAGAGTTTCTGCGAGGAAGGGACCCCCAGGAGACCTCTGGAAAAGAGGAGCAATGTGAGGGGACCAGCCCACACAAAGTTTAAAAACACGACTTGAGGCTAATAAATATTAAAACACCCCACCTCACTCAAAAAAAATTGTAAATTAAACAAGATGTCTATCTAATTTGCAAGATATTTTAACTTTATATTTTGAAATAATTTTTGACTTACAAGAAAGTTGCAATAACAACACAAAGAAATCCTATAAATCCTTAATTCAAATTGCCCAAATATTAATGTTTTTCTACATTTTCTTTATCATTCATTCTCTCAATACATAGACAGAATTTTTTTCTGAAATGTTTGAAATTTGACGACACAATGCCCATTTACCTTTAGATACCTCAGTAAATAATTCCCCACTCCAAGGACGTTCTCTGACATAAACACACTATAATTGTCAAAATCAGAAAAGTTTTGACACAACTCCATTATTCTCACCTACAGCTCTTTTGCCCACTGATGACCTTCAACTAGTACAGGATGCAGTCAAGGATCACAGGTAGTGTTTAGTTATCATCTATCTGTAAAAAAAAATTATTCTATTTCTTTGCGTTGATACTTTTGAAGAAGACTGTTAGCAATTCTGTATGATGTTCTACCTTTGGGTTTTGCCTGACACTTTCTCATGACCGGTCTCAGGTTAGGTATCTTTGGTGGGAAGGACACATTAATGATCCCACGTGCCTCTCCCGTCTCAATACTGACGATGTGAAGTTTGAGCAGCTACTTAAGGAAGTGTCTCCCAGGTTTCAAATAGTGAGCTATACTTTGTCTTTTGCAATTAATAAGTACCTTGCAGGGAGATACTTTGAGACTATGTAAAATCTTATTTCTCATCCAGAAAAGGCTTAATGACATTGTTCAATTCCATCAAGAGTACTTTCACGTGGAAGGTTATTACAATCTCTCTAAGAATCAATTTAACACTATGCATCAAAAGTTGCTATACCTTATAACACAGTGAATTTACTACAGCAAATGAGTCTACGAAAAAATCAGAAATGTGAAGATTTCTATTCAAGAATACTTCCTGCAATGTTATTTATACTAGTAAAAAAAAATAGAAATGATCTAACAGGAACTGGCTAATTAAAATATAGTACATAAATCCCTAAGAGGGAATTTTTACAAGTGATGACAATAAAGTTTTTGAAGATGAGGACCAGTTAGAATGACTCCAGAACTAACAAGTCCTGTGAACTTCCTTTCATCCCTCCTAAGCCCAGGGACTAGTGCTAAGACACAACCTCTACTTCCAGTCGGGTTCCGTGGTCCTCACCCACAGCCTTTTCATGGCCTTCTTCACCTCGGCGTTTCTCAGGGAGTAGATGAGAGGGTTGAGGAGAGGTGTGATCACTGTGTAGAATACGGCCACCACCTTGTCCACAGGCAGGGTGGCAGAAGGCCTCAGGTAGATGAAGATGCAGGGCCCGAAGAACAAGATCACCACGGTGATGTGGGACGCACAGGTGGAGAGGGCCTTGCGCCGCCCCTCAGAGCTCCGGGTCCTCAGGTGCAGCAGGATGACCACATAGGAGGTTAAGAGGATCAGAAAACAGAACACAGACAGGGTCCCCCCATTAACAACAATCAGCAGGCCAATAAGGAAGGTGTCAGAGCAGGCAAGTTTGAGCAAGGGAAGCAGGTCACAGAAATAGTGGTCAATCACGTTGGGGCCACAGAAAGGCAAGCGGAAGGTGAGCAGGATTTGGGCGAAGGAATGCACAAAGCCCCCCAGCCATGCCATCCCCACCAGGACAGCACACGCCTGCCGGTTCATGATGGTGGTGTAGTTGAGGGGTTTGCAGATGGCCACGTAGCGGTCATAGGCCATCACAGTGAGCAGGAAAATCTCAGTGCCACCGAAGAAGTGGATGAAGAAAAGCTGTGCCATGCAGCCCCACAGAGATATGGCTTTCCTTTCAGCCAGCAAATCTGAGATGAGTTTGGGGGCCGTCGTAGAGGCGTAGCAGATCTCCACGAAGGACAGGTAGCTGAGGAAGAAGTACATGGGGGAACGGAGGCTTCTGCTGGCAAGGACGATGAGCACGATGAGGAAATTCCCCAGCACGATTGCTGTGTACAAGAGCAGAAATATCACAAAGCAAGCTTTCTGCACGTCCCGATTGGGAGAAAGTCCCAGAAAAATGAATTCAGTCACATTACGTGTGTTAGCCATGAAGTCCCCACCAGGAGGCGGTAATTGGGACGGGTGATCTGAAATGATAGGAAACAAAAGACTCTTTTGTTAAGTGGGTGAATTATAAGATAATCCCTTGCGTACCTGGAAAGCTTGTGAGTTAATTCTGAAAGAGGAGTAGGAGTTCGTTCGGTGTAGAAGAAGGGAAAAGCAGTCCACAGAGACAGAAAAGCACACAGAGCCATGAAATGCATCCATGTGTGGTTGGAGTAAAGGGAAGAATGACAGAGACAGAGCTGGAAATAGCCTCGTACCTGTTCACGGAGGACCGTTATGGGCTTTGGGGCTTACCCTGCAGACTCTGGGGAACCATCAGGAATGTTAGTAACCAGAGAGTAGAATCAGCTTGGATGCAGAGGTCGGACTAGCAGAAAGAGACCAGAGGAGGAGAGAAATGCTAGGATGTGAAAGCCTCGTTGGATGATGTGTGGCAGCAAGGAGAGGGCGGCTGTCTCACATCAGCCGTCTCTCTACCACCTCTGATCCCTTTGTCTCTCGCCTGCAGCTTTCCTGCATCCCACCTCCGTTTGCTCCCTTTCCACCCTCGGTTTGCAGACCAGCTTTCTCACCATTCTGCTTTCTTCAGGAGAGCTGTCCCCCCACTCAGTACTCCCCTCTTATTTTTGCTTTCTCCTCCTAATTCTCTCATTCCACAGCTGGTCACTAGTGATCTTGTCCCTTTCCAAGGATCCAACTCAATGCATGCACAATTCTTCTCCTTACTGATACCCACATTTCCTTCAGTCACGCCCACCCTCCCCCAATGGCAGCAGAAATACAAACCACCCCTCAGTGCCGGTGCTGAGGGCCCACCACGCTCTGCAGTCCAGCCTCCAACACCTCAGGGCATCGCCAGGAGTGTGCACCGACTGGTTTGCAGACCTCCCTGGTTTGTGTCTGTGCGTATCAAGCAGCCTCTTGTACAGAGAGACTCCAGAACCCCTGAGACTAAGAGTTGCATGACATCCCCTCGTGCCTCAAAGCTTCCTCCCATCAACAGTGGGGACAGACTCAGGTCATTAAGGACTGCCAGGAGCCAGAAGGGAATGAAGCCCTGAGAGTTTACAACCACGGAGACAAAGGGAGTGCCGAGACCAGCCCTCAACGCTCAGATCAGCTGGAAAACTTTACCTAGAAGCCGTTCATGGGAGAAAGCACCTGCCAGCAGCATTTTAGCTCCCGGGGTCACACTCAGGTTTCTTTAGGTGGGATCTATGTGATGTCTAGAAAGTTCAACTGGTCAGAGACTCCAGGTCCAAACCCTAGCACAGAGATGATACCTGCATCACAGGGAGATGCCATACACCACACTCCGAGCCCATCCCAGGAGAACTTCAGTTTCCATCCTCCGTGCTGCCTTGGGCTCTTCTCAGACACAGAGGCTCCATCTCCACAATGCACACAGCCCCACCCTCTCTCAGGACAGTTTGGAATCGCAGCGATTTTCACACTGAACTCTACTTGTTTTATGTGCCCACCTATCCCCACTAAACTCTGAACTTCCTGAGGGCAGAGCTTGTATCTTGCTACAGTTCCATCTCCAGGGCTTACTTAAATGCCTCCATGAAACGGTATTCAGTGAGTGTACACAGAATCAGTGAAGAGTGGGTGTAGATGTTCCCTAGCCTTCTTAGCACGGTACCTGGGACGTTGTAGGTGTTCGGTATAAACAGAAGGAACAGAGGTCCCCAAAGACTGAGACCCCAGACTCTCCCTCCATTCCGGATTCCCATTCCCAGCACCACACCTGCCCCCCTCAAAGACCAGAGGTCCGGAGAGCACTTTGTAAACATCATATGCTTCTAAGTGGGACTGTAATCAGCGTGCAAAAAAAGAAAAGAAAAGAAACAAAGTCCATGCTCCTGCAACAAAACCACCCCAGGGTATCTGTGGCTTTGCTGTCCTCAGCCACAGAGATGCAAATAAGGCCCAGAGAACAGCGCTCAGCGGGAGCAGTTTCCTTGTTAGCCGGGCAGAAAGCACTACCTCTCGGAGCTGCCAGGTCAAGTCTGCTCCGCCTGCAGCCTCGGGCCTGGGAATGCTGAGACTGAGCCACCTCCTCTCCCTTCCACCTGGTTTAAAAACAAGAACAAAGTAGACTTGCCTTCCAAGTGTTCCACAGAGAAATAAAAGTTCTGGCAGCTCAGCCTTGAGCTCACACTGCCTGACGCAGGCGAGGGCAGAGGACACGGCAATAAAGACAGTGGTCCCCAGAGAGCCATCCCTTTCCCCTTCCCAACCAGACAGTCCCCCTCATGGGAAGCAAGCCCTGGTTACAGAAATCCCAAACTTCCAAACTTCCTTATAGGAAATACAACTTCAGAAATCAATAGGAAACGTGGAAAAAATTAACCCCACCCAGTACTTCCAGAGCACAGACTCCGGTTGGGCCTCTGTGCTGTTCAGAGGTTGATTAGACACAGCTCCTGCTTATGAGCTCAGTTACAGGCCTTCACACGACACATTCAGAGGATGGGCCCAAGGGCCCCGGGCCTCAAGTGTCCGTAAGGGTAGAGGTCAGTGGTTCTCAACAGTGAGTAACGTGGTCCCCTAGAAGACATTCAGCAATATCTGGAGACATTTGTCATTGTCACAACCTGGGTGGGGCAAGGGTCCTTCTGGTGTGTAGTGGGTAGGACGCAAGGATGCTATGAAATGTGCCACAATGCACAGGACAGGCCCCATAGCAAAGACTTATCGGACCCAGAATCAATACTGCTGCTGTCGAAATACATGCTATCAAAAGAAATTTCACCCCAAATCGATCATTATTGAAACTGAGTGTGAGTTATATGGGTGTTCATTTCCATGCTCTGACTGCAACTGTGTATGTATTAGAATTTTATTTGATAAAAGGTTCACAGCCCTGGCTGGTGTGGCTCAGTGGATTGAGCACGGGCCTGCGAACCAAAGGGTTGCTGGTTCGATTCCCAGTCAGGGCACATGTCTGGGTTGAGGGCCAGGTGCCCAGTAAGGGGTGTGCGAGAGGCAACCACACATTAATGTTTCCCTGTCTTTCTTCTTCCCTTCCCCTCTCTCTATAAATAAATAAATAATTTTTTTAGAAGGCGTACACACCCTGTAACTGCACTATGTGAGACACAACCGCTTCCTGAGGGCCCAGCTTTCAATCACGAGTTCAAATGGGATTGTCACTCACCAGTGCCATGAACTCAGCCTTGACTGAAGTCAGAGTTGAAATAAGACGCCAAGTTTCAACTAATAGTTAACAAGAAAATTTAATGGGACATTGTAATATTTTAAAAGGTTTTAATATAATTGCTTTTGAGAATACAAACACTGAATTAACCATTTTTCTTTACATAGGAAGAAACACAAGTAAGATTAGCAAATAATTACATAAAAGCTCCAATTATTTAAGTAAACTATATATTTATTCTGTAACACGCCATAAATTTTTATTTATTTGAATTTAATCTTTATTTTTTCCATTAGCATTTAGTCCCCTTATACCTCCTCCCCTCCAGTAATTACCACACGGCTGACAATGTCCATGAGTCCTTTTTCCGGTTCACTCAATCCCTGCACCCTCTAACTTCCCCTCCCCCACTAGCTGTCATCCTGCTCTTCCTCTGAGTCTGTCCCCATTTTCCTTGTTAGTTCATTTCGTTCATTAGATTTGACATATGAGTGAAATCTGTTTGTCTTTTTCTGACTGGCTTATTTCACTCAGCATAATGTTCTCCAGGTCCATCCATACTATAGCAAAGGGTAAAATTTTCTTCTTTTTTTTACAGTTAAGTAGGATTCCATTGTGTAAATATCCTATTGTTCTTTTATTCATCATCCACTGATGGACACTCAGGCTGCTTCCATATCTTGGCAATTGTAAATAACACTGCAGTGAACATAGGGGTGCTTATGTTCTTTTGAATTAGTGTTTTGGGTTCCTTCAGATATATTCCCAGAAGTGGGATCACTGGGTCAAAAGCAAATCCATTTTTAATTTTCTGAGGTATCTCCATACTGTTCTCCACAGTGGCTGCACCAATCTGCATTCCCACCGACAGTGCAAAAGTGTTCCCCTGTCTCCACATCCTCACCAGCACTTGTTGTTAGTTGATGTATTGATGTAGCCATTCTGGCAGGTGTGAGATGGTATCTCATTGTGGTTTTAATTTGCATTTCTCTGATGGTTAGTAAATGTTGAGCATCTGCCATAAATTTTTTAAATGCTTGAATCTACACTTTGAAAGGATCCATTATGTACCAGGAAAAATTGACCCAGAACAATCAATCCCAAGCTATATTCTAGTACAACTATCAGACATTCAAGATGAGCCCCAAAAACTCCTAACTCTAAAAGTCAACATGCCTTGAATCCATGAGAGGCCCAAGACTATAGAAAACTAAGAAACAGTCCTTAATGGGCTTATAAGGACTCGCTGTGGCTCTTCCCACAAGGCTTGACCAGAGGAAGCAGACAGAAACGCCCACTCAGATCTCTCCCTGAGAGAAGCTGATTTGCGTAGCCAAGGATCAAGCTCCTAATTCAGCACCGCTAGGGCCTGACTGAATCCCCTCTAGAGACTGGGGAGGACAGTGGGCAGCATCTCCATATTCTCCCTCTGGTCCACTCCAGGTCACCAGTGAATCTCTGGCAGGAGCTTGTACCACATCTGCTACCTCAGCTTTTGTGGCTGCTTCCCAGAGGGTCCGCCTCTCAATCACCTGTGGTTCTACTGGCCAGCAAGGCTTGCATGCACTGGTCCCACAAAACCATAGGAAACAAGGAACATGTCTTAACCATCCCCACCCCCAGGCTCAGCACAGACAGACCAGCCAGATATAACCATCTCCCAGCCTTTCCCAGAAAGAGGCCTATTTCCATATTTTACCAACCGCTTCCTGAGGGCCCAGCTTTCAATCACGAGTTCAAGCCCTAATCTCCAACGTGACGGTATCAGGAGACAGCACCTTTGGGATGCTGTTAGGGTTAGGTGGGTTCGTGAGGGTGGGATCCTCGTAATGGCATTAACAGCTTTATTAGAACAGATTTCTTTCTCTGTCTCTCTCCTCCTCCCTGCCTGCCCCCCCACCACCACCATGTTGTATCTGAATCCACATCCTGCTGTTGGCTGCAACAAAGTCCAAATTCATGAGACAGGTGCTGACGAATAAGAAAGTGATTTATTCTAGTGCCAGCAGCTCAAGGAGATGGGAGACTCCTGTCCTCAAAAACCCATCTTTGCGTCTCAGTGTGGAAAGACGTTTGTATGAGGAGGGAGAGGGGAACAGAAAAAAGAGATCAAGGGTAAGGGCTTGACAAGTTCTCCACGTGCAGACGAGCAGAGCCCATTCCAGAAAGGACCTCAAAACTGGTCAAGCAATGGTCTGGTTGTGTCATCCTGGTTTTACAGTAGAACATCAGCAAAACTCCCAGAGCTGAGATGACTGAAGGCTGGAGTCTGTAATTTTTTTTATTTTATTTATTCAATTTAGAGAGAGGAGAGGGGAGGAAGAAAGAGAGGGAGAGAAACATTGCTAGGTTGCCTCTTGCATGCCCCTAATCCAGGCACATGTCCTGACCAGGACCAGCAACCTTTTGCTTTGCAGGATGATGCCCAACCCAATGAGCCACGCTGGTCAGGGCCAGAGTCTGTAACTTTTGAAGTTGGTCCCTAGAATTCTTATACAAACATGCTGTTTATCTACAAGCTACGAATTAGAGTCAGCACTCACAGAAATACTGTCAGAAGAAGGGTGGGTGCGTTACAATTCCCCACTATCAGAATGTGGTGGTGTGAGGACACGTCTAGAAGGCAGCCTCTGCAAGCCAAGAAAAGAGCCCTAACCGGGGAACTGAATTCACCAGCACCTGGATCTTGGAATTCTAGCTTCCAGAACTATGAAGAATAAACTCCTGGTGTGTAAGCTATCCCGTCTACAGCATTTTGCTGTGGCAGCCTGAGCTGACTAATACAAATGGGTACATCTACATATAAAGAGACTGCAAGAGATCCGAAATACATTATTAAGTTCAAAAGGCAAGTTGAAAAACAGCATGCATCATGGAATACTATAGCTGTAAAAAAAAAAAAAGTAACTTGTTCATAGAATCCACATATTCTGGGTTTTTTTTCACTAACCCTTCCCAACTCAGATAATGGCCTCTTCGCGTTTAGTAGAAAAAGTTCTCAGATGCTGCAAGGATCACCAAGGGAGGAAAGGGCCAATTAGCAGTTCTCTGTGCTGGGAGTTCAATGATCAGTCAGTCCTCCCCTTTCTGTGGCCCACATCCAAGCTTCATGGCACAGTGTCAACCTTTGGCAACTAATTATACTCTACGGAGTTGAGACAAGGAGTTAGGAAAAGTTTACAAAGGGGCAAATTAGTACCATCCCTTGGGCATTGTTAGAACTAAAGGAGAATTTCTTTCACCTCCTTGAGATCCCAAGGAGCTTCAGGTAATTAAAGTCACGACTGGAGGCTGCAAGAACTCATGCCCACTAAATGTGCATGTCGGTCACTGAGGAACGAGAGCTCGCCGTTCCAGACTCCTCCTGTGAGCACGCGGTGGACCCAGACCCAGATGGGGCACCTCCTCGCACGCCCAGCACATCCTGAAGCAAGGCATTTAGAACTAGCTGGGTTGCATGTCAGTGCAAGAAAATAGAGGCCATTTCTTTCCCATCTACCCCTTCCCTGGGCAGGTGGCTCAGGAAGGGAGGAGGATACCACCACTTACAGAATCCCTACTGTGTGCCAGGCACTGTGCTAAGCAATTTATCCATCAGCCTGACCAGTGTGGCACGGAACGCCAGTGCTCACCCATATCCACAGCTCTCCTCCTCTTCCTGGGCACACAGTGAAGTGCTATTTTCCTACCAACGGAATGTGGAGAATGTCATTTCCTAACCTGGCCCACGGAAACCTCCCACACATTGTCTGCCACTCTCTCCTCCTCACCTGCTAGCCCGATGGTGACACCCTGAATGACCTTGAGAGGTCTGGGTTCTGGGTTAAAGGTAGTAGAACCTATACCAGCCTAGGCCCTAGAAGGGTGCCAGCCACATTAAACTGTGACATAGGTAGAAGCCACTAAGATCTGGGGGTTGTTTGTTATTACAGCAGTTAGTTTACCCAACTCCCACAATCTATTCCACCATCTGGAAAATACAAATTAACTCATATCTTTTATCTACCCAGTGAATGGCCTGAGGCCTCACTTGTCTCCGTAGAGAAGTCCATTATGTTTCTCACAATGTCGGGTCCTATCTCCACACCAAATTCTCCAAGAACATTTGAGGAACACTCAGCACAAAGGATCATGGTCTTCCAAAGGTCACATGGGATGAGAAGAATTAAGAATCTCAGCAGCCTTGTGTTTGGTCGTGGTCATGTGATTGGTCCTGCATTGATTATGGGCATGGGTCTGCTACCCACTGCCAGAGGTTAGACTCCCTCCACGAACTCCAAGGTCATGGTTCTCTGAGTGCACCTTCACATGCGCGGCTGTTGCTCCCTGAAACGCAATGGTCGTCCTGGTTAGCTAGATCCAGAGGGGCTTCCCAGACTCGTGTTGCAACAAATCAAAATTCCCCCCACACACCCCAGTACTGAAGCTGTATCACCAACACTTACCCCTCTTCCCTCAGGTGGGCTCCCTCTGGGGGCTTTTCATATTCTTTTAAGCTAATGGTCAGTGTCACCTTGACCCACCAAAACAGGTCTCCTTAACACATTGTGTACCACATAGAAATCTCTAAGACACATGCCAGGGACGGCACATTTTTGGGCAAGCTACGCTTATTTAAATCATCATAACTACAGATCATAATGCACTTTAGGTGTTGCTTTTCAATAATTATATCATTTTATTTACAAAAACAATTAAACAATTAAAGTTCCTAGTACTTTTTTAACGTATGGTACTGCGCAAAACATTTTCCTCTATGAAGAGGAACCAAACAAAATTTGCATAAGTATCTAGATTCGCTCCTTTTTCCATGGGCGGCACAAACTCTGCAGGCTCTCCTGGGAAATTTTTTCTTTCCACTCGCTGGAATACATGTAGGTTCATGCCGCTTCATATCACCTGACAACCTTCTGGGTGGATCTTTATGAGGTGCTCTCCTTGCACCCCCAGGGGAAGGGCTGGACAGATTTGTCTCTGGTTCCGGAGAGCCTTCATTATTGTCATCCCTTATCCAGTCTCTCACCACTGATAGCAGAAACTATTCTTCATTTCCTCTCGGCCTTTGTCAATAGTTTCTATTTCCTTTTTCATGTTGATGTAGTTTGCAGTGAGCTCATTGTAGCTTCCCTGTAGTTTCTGGTAGCTCATTGTGAGCTCACTGAGCTTCCTGACAATCATTGCTTTGAACTCAGCATCTGATGGTTGAGTTGCCTCTATTTCATTTAGCATTCTTTCTGAGGCTTCCTCCTTTCCTTTCATTTGGGAATTGTTTCTTTGTCTTCCCATTGTTTGTGAGACTCTTCTGATAGCAGAAACTGTTTACACTTCATTTTTGCTTGTGAATTGAGGCGTGCAAAATACGAGAAAGCTCGTGAGTGGTCCTTAAGTGGTCCTTAAATTGTTAATAGGAAATCTCAGAGACCAAAATTTAGGGGGCCTCAGCCCTTTCCTTCCCAGAAAGCCCCCTGCTCTGTGTGAAAATTGTGCATACCCAGGGAAGAGGCACTTCCCGCTCTGTCTCAAAATTTAGGGGGCCTCAGCCCTTTCCTTCCCAGAAAGCCCCCTGCTCTGTGTGAAAATTGTGCATACCCAGGGAAGAGGCACTTCCCGCTCTGATATAATAACAGGCACCTACACTCACTACACCTGCATTACTAAGCAGGGCACTCAATTAACTTCTCAAGTCAAAGGCATTTACCCCAAGGAAACTTTCTGCCTCTACCTACATAAAGCAGCAGCTAACAATTAATCTTGAATGTTGCATATATTATCTCATTTAAAGCTGTGATTAAAGGCTATTATTATTCTCATTTTACAGGCAAAAAACTAGAGGTTCAAAGAGGTAGAGTGGCCGGTTTTCAGTATCACAGCTAGCAAGTGGTCAGCTAGGATGCAGACCAGATGCATCTGACTCCAAAGCCTAAGAACTTTCTGAGGATCAGGCCCCTGGGCATGGCTCAGCTGGGCAGTTCTGGCTCCCGGTCTCTCGGGAGGTTGCAGTCAAGCTTTTGGCCGGGGCGGGGGGCAAATGGGGGGGAGAGTGGTATCATCTGCAGTCAGAAAGCTGCCAGGGGTTAAAGGCCCTGCTTCCAGGACCACGTGGCTGTTAGCAGAAAGTTCAGTTCCTCGCCACGTGGGTCTCTCCTAAGAGAAAGGCCAAGAGAGAAACTGCAGAGGCCTTTACACCCTAATCTCAGAAGGGCCACACCACGACTTCAGCTGTATTCAATTGGCCACAGAGACCAACGCCGGTGTATGGGGGG
>PVIA01010186.1:0-53865 GCA_004024845.1 Tonatia bakeri
ACCTTGAATTTATTTTTGTGTATGGTGTAAGTTGGTGCTCAAGTTTCATTTTTTTTTTTTTTTTTGCATCTAACTGTCCAGTTATCACGACACCATTTGTTGAAGAGGTTATTGTTACCCCATTTTATGTTCCTGCCCCCTTGGTCCAATATTGACCGTGGAGACTTGGATTTATTTCCGGGCTCTCTGTTCTGTTCCACTGGTCCATGTGCCTGTTTTTATGCCAGTACCAGGCTGTTTTAATTACAGTGGTCTTGTAATACAGTTTGGTATCAGGTATAGTGATCCCTCCTACTTTGCTCTTCTTTCTCAAAATTGGAGCAGCTATTCAGGGTCATTAATGGCTCCATGTGAGTTTTTGACGTATTTGTTCTATGTCTGTGCAATACTCTATTGGTACTTTAATAGGTATTACATTGAATCTGTACATTGCTTTGGGTGTTACGGACATTTTGATAATGTAAATTCTTCTGATCCATGAACACAGTATATGTGTCCATTTGTTTGTGTCTTCCTTGATTTCTTTCTTCAGTGTTGTGTCATTTTCTGCATACAGGTCTTTTATCTCCTTGGTTAGATTTATTCCTAGATATTTTATTTTTCCTTTTGCTATATCGAATGGGATTTTCTTCTTGATTTCTCATTCTGCTGTTTCATTGTTGGTATACAAAAATATTTGATATTTCAAATTCAATATTTGATTTCTGCATATTGAATTTGTATCCTGCTGTTTGGCAAAATTCATTTATTAGGTTGAGCAGTTTTTTTTATCAAGTCTATAGGATTTTATGTGTACACTATCATGTCATCTGCAAACAATGACAGTTTTGTTTCCTACTTTCTGATTTGGATGCCTTTTATTTCCTTTTCTTGTCTGATCACTGTGGCTAAAACTTCCAATATTATATTGAATAAAAGTGGTGAAAGTGTACAGCCTTGTCTTGTTCCTGATCTTAGTGGAAAACATTTTAGTTTTTGCCCATTTAGTGTGATGTTGGCTGTAGGTCTCTCATATATGGCCTTTATTATGTTGAGGAATGTTCCCTCTATTCCCATTTTGCTGAGTGTTTTCATCATAAATGGGTGCTGTACCTTATGAAATGCTTTTTCTACATCTATTGATATGATCACGTGATTTTTGTCTTTGCTTTAGTTTATGTGATGTATTACATTTACTGATTTACAAATATTGAACAATCTTTGCATCCCTGGGAGGAATCCCACTTGGTCATAGTGTGTGATTTTTTTAATGTATTTTTGGATGTGTTTTGCCAACATTTTGTTGAGGATTTTAGCATCTGTGTTCATCAGTTACATTGGCCTGAAGTTTTCTTTGTTGGGTCTTTATCTGTTTTGGGGATTAGGATGATGTTGGCTTCATAAAAACAGTTTGGGAGTCTTCCCTCATTCTGGATTTTTTGAAATAGAGTGTGAAGGATAGGAGTTAGCTCTTCCTTAAACGCTTTGTAGAATTCTCCTGTGAAACCGTCCAGACCCAGATTTTTGTGTCTCGGGAGTTTTTTGATTACTGCTTCAATTTCACCTGCTGTTACTGGTCTGTTCAGGCTTTCTGCTTCTTATTTATTGAATTTTGGAAGATCATATTTTTCTATAAATTTGTCCATTTCACCTAGATTTTCAAATTTCTTAGCATAGAGTTCTTCATAGTAATTTCTTACAATCCTTTGTATTTCTGTGGTGTCAGGTATAATCTCTTCTCTTTCATTTCTGATTGTGTTTATTTGGATCCTCTCTCTTTTTTTCTTGATGAGTCTGCTTAAAGGCTTGTCAATTTTTTTTTTATCTTTTAAAGAACCAGCTCCTGGATTTATTGATCCTTAGAATTGTGCTTTTAGTCTCTATGTCATTTAATTCTGCTCTGATCTTGGTTATTTCCTTCCTTCTACTTTCTCTGGGCTGTCTTTGGGGTTCCTTGAGTTCTTGTAGCTGTATGGTTAGGTTGTTTGTTTGAAATGTTTCTATCTTTTTTAGGTATGCTTTTTTAGGTACTGCTATGAACTTCCCTTTCAGGATTGCCTTCACTGTGTCCCCTAAGTTTTTGGTTGTTGTGCGTTGATTTTTGTTTGTTTCCAGAAACTTTTTGATTTCTTCCCTAATTTCATTCTTGACCATTCATTGTTTAATAGCATGCTTTTTGATCTTCATGATTTTGAGTGTTTCGGGATTTTTCCCTTGGGGTTGGTTTCTAGTTTCAGTTCCTTGTGGATGGAGAAAATGCTTGGGATGATTTCAATTTTCTTGAATTTGTTCAGGGCTTGCTTTGTGTCCTATCATGTAGTCTATCTTTGAAAATGTTCCATATGCATTTGAAAAGAATGTATATTTAGCTTCTTATATATCAGGTAAGTTTGTTTCATCTAGGGCATTGTTCAATGCCACAATATATTTGTTGATATTTTGTTTGGAAGATCTGTCCATTTTTGAGAGTGGGGTGTTAAAATCCCCCACTATAATTGTGTTGCTGTCAATATCTTTCTTAAAGTCCTCTAGGATTTTCTTAATGTATTTGGGTGCACCTATGTTGGGTGCATATATATTTACAATGTTAATGTCTTCTTGGTGGATTCTTCCCTTGAGTTTTATGAAGTGACTTTCTGGGTCTCTCCTTATGGCCCTTTTTTGGAAGACTATTTTGTCTGATACGAGTATTGCTACCCCAGCTTTTTTTTTCCTGTATGTTTGCTTGGAATATTTGTTTCCAGCCCTTCACTTTCAGTCTGTGTAGGTCTTTTGTTCTGAAGTCAGTCTCTTGTAGGCACCATATGTGTGGGTCATGCTTTCTTATCCATTAAGCTATTCTATGTCTTTTGATTGGAGCATTTAATCCATTTACATTTAAGATTATTATTGATAAGTACTTATTCATTGCCATTTTCATGCCTGTGTTCCTCTCTCTCTGTCTCTCTTTTCCTTCATTTCCTTAAAGCAATCCCTTTAGCATCTCTTGCAGAGCTGGTTTGGTTGAAGTGTGTTCTTTTAAACTTCTTTTGTCCGGAAAGCTCCTTATTTGGCCTTCTGACTTGATTGAGGGCCTTGCTGGGTAAAGTAGCCTTGGTTGCAGGCCTATGGTTCTCATTACTTGGAATATTTCTTGCCATTCCCTTCTGGCTTGGAGGGTTTCCATTCAGAAGTCAGCTGCTACCCTTATTGGGGCTCCCTTGTATGTTACTTCCTGTTTCTTCTTTGCTGCTTTTAAGGTTCTCTCTTTGTCTGGGAATTTTGACATTTTAATTATGGTAAGTCTTGAAGTGGGCCTCTTTGGGTTCCTCTTGATTGGGACTCTCTGCGTTTCCTGTATTTGTGTCACTTTTTCTCTCATCAAATTAGGGAAGTTTTCTATCATTACTTTTTCAAATAGGTTTTCTACCCCTTGCTCTTCTTCTTCTCCTTCTGGTATCCCTATTATATGGAATTATGATGTTTCATATTGTCTTGCATTTCTCTTAATCCCTCTTCATTCTTTCTGAGCCTCTTTTCCTTTCCTTGGTCTTTCTGGGTGTTTTTTTTTTTTCTTTTTTGTCCTCTAGCTCGCTGATCAAATCTTCCGCTTCATCAATCCTGTTTTTGATTCCTTCTACTGTGTTCTTCAGTTCAGAAATTGTACTCTTCATATCCTCTTGGCTCTTGTTGATAGATTCTCTTTCCTTTTTTATGTTCATATAGTTTGCAGTAAGTTTATTGTGGCTTCCTTGTAGTTTCTGGTAGCTCATTCTGAGCTCATTGAGTTTCCTGATAATCATTGCTTTGAACTCAGTATCTGATATTTGAGTTGCCTCTATTTCATTTAGCATTCTTTGTGAGGCTTCCTCATTTCCTTTCATTTGGGGTTTCTTTGTCTTCCCATTGTTTGAGAGACTCTGTCTGTTAGCCTCAGTTTCTTAAATTAATCTGTTCTGGCTCCCTGGATATATGGTGTGAACTTCTGTGGTAGAATACCTGTGGCATTCAGAGGTGCAGTCTCCTTGGTCTCCTGAGCTCGCTGGTCTTGGTCTGTTGTTTAAGTTGTCTCTGTGTTTGTCTTTGGGTTTTGATTGTTGTTGAGTTTTTCTTTGCTGAGTCCTTCCCACTAGCTGCTTAACTGAGGGTCATTCTGTTCACCACCTCTTGTATTCTGTTGTGCAGGTGAGGGCAGGTTGTCTTGAAGCTGGTTCTTCTGTGTGTACAAGGTTTTGAGGATTCTCTCTTGCTCTTGTTCAGTTGTTTGTTTTGGGTAATTTCTCCATTATTTAGTTTTATTTCCAGATATGTCCTGGGTTGAGTTAGTGTGGCTTCCACAACCTCCTTCACTTTCTTCTGTTGTTATCTGTTAGTGGTTCCCTTTTTTTGTTGGGTTTCCACTTCCAGCAGGTATCCTGGTGTTCACCTTTTCCACCTACTCTATTTTGTGATCAATTTGAGGGGGAAGGCAAAATGGTTTAAGACAGCAAGAGAGTATTCTATGTTATTTACAATAGCAGCCAGTATAGAAGATAGAGAAGATACTTTGGCTATGTATAGTGTTAACCATGATCTTCCACCCACTTAGATGATTTTTTAAAAGGATGGAAAGAAGATAAGACTTATTGGGGAGGTAAGGATTGTGAGTTGGATCTAGAAGTCAGTGAGGTTGTGGGACGTCAGATTCTGAGGTAAGGTGAGAGATAGGATAGTAAATAGGGGTAGTGTATGAGAGAATAGAGTTAACCACTATAATAATAGAGTTCAGGAATCCGTGAAGTCAGCTAAGATCTGGGAGGTGTGCTGTGAAGTATTTACAATTGTATGGAACAGCCATTATTTACAATAATATTAGAGCAACAATCTTATGACAGAATCTATGTGATCTAGATTACAAGAATAGGGAGTATAGGACCTTGAGTAGTGTGCTCATGGGACACAAGTGAAATGAAAGTCAGTAAGTTAGCAATACACTATGAAAGAGATATCAGGGGAAACCTGTCAAATGATACAATATACCAGCCTCACTAAGCAGACTATACAGAAAGAAGAGGAATACAAAAATACTATTAAAATAAATGATGTAAGAATAATGGAAAAAAGAATAATAATACAAGTATGCAATAACTTATAGGTTCTCTGTAATAGTAGAGTGAAATTCCTCTCACTGTCACAGCTGTTGTGATGCTCGTTCTTTGTGTCCAACTCTGGTCTTTTCACAGTTTTAGAGGTTTTTTTGTTTTCTTGTCTCACTTGCAGGTATTTAAAAAAAAAGGCAGATGAAGGAAGGAAGAAGAGATAACATTGGAAAGAAAGGAAGAAGGAATAAAACAAGAAAGAAGGAAAGAGAGAAAGAAGGCATTGAAAGAGAAAAACAATAAAATTTAAAAAGTAAAAAATTATTTTAAAAAATGAAATTAGAATAAAATAGAAAAGTCTCTTGATTTCAAAGTGGCCAAACCAGTCTTTCTGGTCTTGCTGGCTGCAGCAGGCTGAGGGGCAATTGGTATGGCTTTTCTTCCTTCCTGATCTGCAGTCAGTCAGCTGTGCACCCTCTCTGGGGAGCTATTGTGGCACCTCTCCCCTGCGCCTTGGGTGTGGGATCCAGGCTTTTCCCTGGGTTTACTGCTGTGGGCTGGGGTTCAGGATCATGCACGCTCAGCTAGGCTGCCTTACCCTTCTGAGTGCTATGGGGGTGCATAGGGTCTTCTTTACAACCTTCCATGCAACCTCAGGGATCGCTGTCTGGTTGGGTGGCAGGAAGGCTGGAGCAACTGCTGCAGGAATATTCCCCAAATAGTGTCTGTCTTTTTTTCTTTTTTAAGATTTTATTTATTTATTTTTAGAGAGGGAAGGGAGGGATGGAGAGAGAGAGAGAAATGTCAGTGTGCAGTTGCTGGGGGCCACGGCCTGAAACCCAGGCATGTGCCCTGACTGGGAATCAAACCTGCGATGCCTGGTTCGCAGCCTGCACTCAATCCACTGAGCTACACCAGCCAGGGTAGTGTCTGTCTTTTCACTTTTTCTTTTCGAGAAATTCCTCCTACTCAGGCCTGCTGCTCCATACAATGACCTGGCCTCTCCCACAGCCCAATTCTCCATCCAGACAAGTGGCTGCTATCGGGGTCAGGGCCCCTTCGTGACTCTCAACTCTGCTGGTGTCCACAGACTCCACGGGTACTCACAGTCCAGTTGTTTGCTAGCAACTGGGTTTCTCCTGGTGCTGCTCGGACCTTGTTTAGCCAGGGAGGGAGCAGTTGCTCTGCTCTTACTCAAGTACTCTGTGGCAAACCTGGCAACGGGTGCCGGGCCTGGGGCTGCAGCCACCTGGACCCAGCGCTGGTCCCTGAGACCTTATTGTCCTGAAGCACTCTTCTTACTGTCTGGTTTTTCGGTTCCGCTACAATTTTTGGTCTCTTATTTTAATATATGCTGAGATACTATTGGTCGTTTGCTTTTTTCTCCATAGATCGGCTAGGATTTTCTCCCGTGTATAGGGGAACGTGGATTCTGCTCCCTCCTTCCCTAACGCCATCTTCCTCTCTTTTGTTTTTTATTTCAATGTCTCTGTTTATATTTTGCTTTCTTGTTTGTTTTGTTGGTTATGTCCCACTTATAGGTGAGATCTCGCCTTTCACCACTTGGCTTATTTCACTTAGCATAATGCTCTCCAGATCCATCCATGCTGTCATGAAGGGTAGGAGCTCCTTCTTTCTTTCTGCTGCATTGTATTCCATTGTATCAACGCACTACAGTTTTTTTGATCCACTGATTTACTGATGGGTACTTAGGTTGCTTCCAGCACTTAGTATTATAAAGTATGCTACTATAAATATTTATTTCCACATTTTATACATTGCAAAAATGTTTGTCAAAACATAAAATTTAAAAATATATCTATTTCCACAAAAGGATTATACTTATTTAAGAACATATAAGTCCACAATAAAGAATTTTGATTAACAAATAATCATAATTTTTAATGCTAATGCTTTTCTATGCAGTAAAAAAATTAAAACCTGATTATTTTACTGAAAGAATATTGACTTTAGTAATTTGTATAAGTACAGAAAAATTATTTAGCTTTTCTGAGCCTCAGTGTCAACATTAAAAAAAAATACAAGTGTGGTTTGCAGCTCTCAGTTCCTGTTTCAGGCATTTGATTAAAGAGAGTGCATTTTCCAAACACAACCAAACTCTGCATTTGAAAATGAAGTTAGAGGCTTCTGGAATGTTTAAACTCTAATTCAGTCATCCAAAGGCATTATCTTTGACTTTCTAGTGGCCAACTTTGCCTTAAATTTATGGAAATAATCTAAATATATGGATATTTTTGTTGAATTATGATGGAAAATCTATGTATTTCCCTTTCATCAAAAAATTACAGTAGAACCTTGGTTATTGAACTGAATTCATTCCAGAAAACTGACAAGAGATTTGTTTAAAAACCAAATCTTCTTTGTTCGTTCACCTAAGAGACACGAGGCTGATCATGCAGATATCAGCATGAAAATGTTTTAAGGTAGAGAATTGAGACCCGAAGTTTGTTAGGCAACTGAGACATTTTTCCTGTGAACAACTTGGTCAAGAACCAAAATCTGTGAGAACAAAGTCAGTCTAGAACTGAGGTTTGACTGTATTTCATTAAATTTAAGGTAGTCCAACAATGGAAAATAGTCCATTTAAGACATAATACTTGTATGTCCTTTTAAACATTAGTGATGATCAATCACAGTTTATCTCTGTAGTACCAACTTTAATATGTTGGCTGCCTAATTATATCCACAAAAATGTACAATTTATTGGTTTGGTTTATCATAGGCCATTGACTACAAAAATTCTCTGTCACCTGAAGATGAAACTCAGTATATTTCTGAGGAAAGCTTGTTAGGCTTAACATCTGATTGCATAAAAGTCCCCACTGTTGAGCTTCCTTTAAAAATATCATAAATTTGCCCTGGCTGGTGTAGCTTAGTGGATTGAATGCTGGCCTGTGAACCAAAGGCTTGCCAATTTGATTTCCAGTAAGAGCACATGCCTGGGTTGCAGGCCAGGTCTCCAGTAGGGGGCATGTTGGAGGCAATCACACATTGATGTTTCTGTCCCTCTCTATCTCCCTCCCTTTCCCTCTCTAAAATTAAATAAATAAAGTCTTTAAAAATATCATAAATTAAAGGTAATTAGGTGTACAAACATAAAGAATTATAATTTCTTCCATCAACAACATTAATCTGCAAAACACAAATGTCCCTAATGAATGACACAAACTTATTTTCTAACATACTCCATTGATAAGCATAAATTATTAGCTTTTGTGTCTACTGTGTCTTTGAACTATGAAGTCATATTTCCATATTAATAGAATGCTTCCCAAATATCTATCATGGGGGTGATTTGATCTTACTAGTTCACATGTTGCAGCTAATTAAGTTTAAAATACCCCCTAAACCTATAGTTTTCCATAACCTGAACAGGCCCCACCTGGAGATAAGGTGAATTACCTTTTCCTTGAAACCCATATTTTAGACACATATTACTGCAGAAGTTGGTAGTTATTTTTCTCAAATAGTTTCTTTTATAAGATGTGGCATGGCATATTTGGCCTTGAAATATTTCAATCACTATAATGACAAAATCTGATAGCTATTTAAAACCTTCTTTCCAATTCAAAGACTTCAAAGTGTTCTGGTTAAATTGAAATTTCCTCTTACAAAATAATGCTTTCTAAGTCTTCTCATCTAACTACAACCATAACTCACTCAGACTTCTGCATTTAGCTGCCTAACAGGTCTAAGCGCATCCCTCTGTCCACTTTGTAAGTGGTTTTCTGCTCAGCAGCAGAAATGGAGTCAAACAATGTTAGTTGTCATCCACTGTCCACCATTTACTGAGTATATACATTATGAAATTTACTTTATCCATGGTTGCCTCAGTTGTCCTTGTGTAAAATTGGGATCATAATAGTATCCACTTTACAGGGCTGTTGACAACTGCTTTAAGTTAATAGATGGAAGGCTTCAAAGAGTGTCTTACATGTGAGAAATACTCAATACATGGTATTATCAGTATGATTTTTAGAGTGAAATAAATATTGCTCAATGAGCCTCCAAGGACATTACACCATCTACATCAATGTCCTCACATTGCAGCTGTACTTCACTTATCTCATAGACTTATTTCACTGTGTTCCTTCTTTGCATATGTTTCTCTGGAATGCATTTCCATATATTTTGCCTGAAATACTGCTCTCTTCATCCTTTGCTACTACTCAATCCTTGACTCTCAGCTCACTTTCTTATGGCATCTCTTCCTGATTGAACTGGGCCCACCTCAGGTATTGCAGTTTATAAGCTTCCTTTACCTACATTTTCTGAGAGCCAGAAATGTTGCTATTTCAATTTTGGAGAATGGATAATTATAATATAACTAAGTGTATAAGATATTTATGATTGCATTTTTATCGAACTGGGGGGAATGATTGAAATACTCTGGAGACTAAGTTAAGGAATAATTGAACTGGTCTTACACGATGAATTAGAATATGCCTCAAAAAGGCAAAAATACTAGAAACCACTGATGATCAAAGTGTTGGGCAGTTAAAAGGATATTATGATATTTGAATATCCTGAGGACACTGTAAGTGCTATTTTCTCCACTTTACACATGACAAAATGAGGACTGAAGTAGCATACATGAGATTCTATAGCCTAATAATGATGGGAGTTGGTGATAAATTTAAATCTGACTTTCCTGCATCATCTTTGCACTGAAGGTATCTTTCTATATGTAATGGCATGTAGGAGTGGAAGAACAAGACTCACTCAATAGCACTGAAGGGTCATGGTGTGCAGAGGAAGGCTGTAAGGAGTATTGATAAGAGACTGAGAAGACAGATCAAAACTAAAGTATAAAAAGCTTTGCATGTTTCCCAATAAAAGCAAAGAATCTCATTAAGTCAAGCTCAGTAAGTGTCATATCATTTGGGCCCAGTAGGGACTAAACTCACTTTCCTGGGGCCCTCAAATGGCCCTTATCTCCCTCCTCTTCTCTCTCTACTTTCTGTCCAGCCCTTTCATACTTACATTTAAACTGACATATCTGCCAACCCTCATAGGTTGGCGCCCTACACAAATTGACTGCAATCTCTTGGTCTCAAGTTGGAACTACTGTGAGAGGGAATCTGTTTGAGGGATTCTATCTTTCCTCAATCATCTTTGCTATGTTAGAGATTACAGAATCACACAGAAGAAGCATGAGTTAAAGGTTGGAACTAATTTTCTTGGGGGGCAGATCTGACCTAGAACAGGCATTCAAAAATAGGTCAACTAGGTATGTCATACTAAAGGGCTTGAACTTTATCCTGAAAGCTATGTTTTATAGTTCCTAAAATACTACTGAGCTAAGATTTCTAATAAATTTATGCAAATAAACCACTTTTAACAGTCAATGTAGTATCTTTGAACCTTAGATGTGCCCTGATTAAATACTATCTCTAACTTATTTGCAAGAAATCAAGTAACACAGGAACTGAGAGGTAGTATGCTCATGATCTTTTAATAGAACACATTTATCAGTGTGTTGACAATTATCTGAATAAACAACTGTACACACCAAAATGAGAGCTAAGATTATTTCTATATTTAAGACAACAGATAAGCCCACAAATGACCTTACTATGTCTGTAATTCATACATTTCAGTTTGCAGAAAAATATCTCATGTTTTTGGTTATGATCAAGGGGGAAAGGGACATAGCTCATTGTTCTGTTTCATTCTAACAATTTTACAGTTCACAGGAAGCCTTGCAAAATGAAATTTGTCAGAGCCAAACAAGTATTCTGCTGACTAGAAAGACTCAACTTTATAAAGATGTAACTTTCTCTAAAGCCAATGCAAATGTGCTTGGTTTTTTAAAGGAAAAATAATAGTGTGGTCTCCCTGCCATCATTCTTACATAACTGTGTACATCAAAATCAAATTTATTTTTGTGCATGGTGGACAGCTTCCCATTAACAATTTTCTAAATTGACTAATAATTTTATGTAGCATAATTACAAGACTCCTGCTTGTATATTTTTTCTTTCTCTTTGCTTCCATCTGAATTCAAATTAATGGTAATCATTAGCAAGACATTATGGTAGATGACTACAATGTAATTGTGCAACAGAGCTGTGTAAAATAAACTTAACAGGAAAACCCTTGAAGTACTTCCCTTAACAATATGGCAAACAAATTCCCAGATTAAGGACTTTTCTGAATAAAAATAGTAAATATGTGAAGGCAGATTGCTCATGAATCACTTGCTTTTCTAAAACTGTGCTGAACGTTATGATCCACCAATACATGCGATTCAACAAGTGTGAACCCGGATGCCCTGTGAGTGTTTCCCACCATGATGGGAAATTTCAACGTTAATTTGGTTAGGCTCCAGTGCCAAGTGTTTGGTCAAATACTAATTTAAATGTTGCTGTAAAGATCTTTTATAGAAGTATTTAATATTTAGGATTAATATTAAATAAATAAATTATCCTTGATAATGTGGGTAAGCCACAATTCAATCATTTGAAGGCCTCAGAACAAAAAATGAAGTTTCATGAAAAAAGAAGAGATCCTGACTCAAGACTGTAACACAGAAGTCCTGCCTGAGTTCCCAGCTGCTGGCCTGCCCTATGGATTTTGGATTTTCTAGTCAATTCTTTAAAATAAATCTCTCTCTCTCTCTGTACACACACATACACACAATTAGTTCTCTTTCTCTGGAGAACTGTTACTAATATATCCATCTTTTATGCCTTCTTTCTTTTATGATTTTTGCAATATCTATCTCTAAGCAACATAATGTCTTTTCTTAAACTGAATTTAAAGCAATTCTTTTTTTTTAAGATTTCATTTATTTATTTTTAGAGAGGGAAGGAAGAGGGAGAGAGAGAGAGAGAAACATCAATGTGCGGTTGCTGGGGGACATGGCCTGCAACCCAGGCATGTGCCCTGACTGGGAATCAAACCTGCGATGCCTGGTTCACAGCCCGCGCTCAATCCACTGAGCTATGCCAGCCAGGGCGCAATTCTTTATATTTATTTTCTTATTACTAAGAAACATAACCATAAGTTAATGTATTTGATGTATTAGTTTTTTTTCTACAATGCATTAATACACAATCATTGCCATTTTAAAGAAGGTCATCCACAGAAAACCTAAAATCATGCTAGTAGTTCCTGTACTACCCTTGGGATGTGTATCCTAGGTTACACTTCTCTTTTTAACTTACTTTTGATTGATAAAATAAAATTTTCATATTTAATCAAGCTGTCTACCTTTTTTTTATTTTGCTTCTGGGTATTACTTTGTCTGTGATATCTCTATCTTATTTTTTATTACTGTTCCACCTCTATCTTCATTTTTTATTTTAAAAGGCCAAAAGTAAAACCTAAAGTACAAAACTTTTGTTGAGCCAAGGAGCTACATTTAATTACCTCTATTCATATTAACCAAACACCTAACCAAACAATTATTAGGATCCAAAGATACAAAGATATATAGCACTTTTATTTCATTAAAACATCTTACAGTTTAGTAAAGAATTTATTCCCAAACAGGTGTTCATTTGGAACTCATTAGAAATGCTCAAGTGACTGAGAGTTTATAAGAGATGTCAAAGTTTCCTGATAAAGGTGCTGAGAATCTACAGATTAGAGAGAAGTTTTCTAGGAGCAGGTCAGCCAAAGAGAAGAGAAAAGTACTACCATTTGGTCTGGACCTTGAAGTTGTTGATCCCTTCACTTGATGTTTGAAGACAATACAGACTCAGAGATATGCCCAAGGTTTTTCAGCTGGGGTCATTCCAGTAGTATAAAGAAAAGTACAGACCTTTTTATCAGAACTTTTTCAGTTTCTTTTCCTCCCAAGGAGAACTTGTTTTACATTAAGGTAACAGAACAAAGCAGACTTTATTTGACAAAATCATTTCTTCCTTCCATACATCTTTTCCCCTTCCAGCTTTCCTCATTTACTTCCTTCTTTTTTATTGTTCACACTATTACAGATGTCCCCAACACTCCTTTATCCCCCTCCACCCAGCCTTTCCCCACCTCTGGCTTTAACCGCAGTGTTGTCTGTATACATGTGTATATGTTCTTTGGCTAATCTCTTCCAGTCTCCCTCCCCCTCGACCCTTCTCCCCTCTGAAATCTCAGTCTGTTTCATTTATCCATGCCTCTGATCATATTTTGTTTATTAGATTTTTTCTCTTCTGCTTCCTCCTCCCTCCATTCTTCTCTTTCTCCCTCTCTTTTCCCATTGTAAATATTGAATATCAGACATTGATTTGATCACTGGCCTGAGGGCATTAAGAAGCATCCATCTCTCTTAGCTCACCCTCCTCATGTAGACTTGGCAGAGCTCACCTCTCCACAATGCTTAGCTTAGATTCCTCACACATGCCTGCAGGTATCCATTGCTGCCTATGTCTTCCTATCATGTTTTTGAAGTACAAGACAGCCTTTCTGCTTAGTAAACTAAACCATCAAAGCTCTCAAATGCCAGCTCTCTGTTAACTGATATAAACTATCCTTTTCAAGGGATGTAAAGGTTAATTCCTTCTCTTTCTACTCAAATAAAGTTTGTGAGCAGTTACTGAATGTGGACATGTGAACAACATTTTATTCATTATTGTATTCTAAACTTAGATACTGAAGACCATTTCCTAATGGCAATATTAATATTGAAGACCACAGTCTATAACATGAATGAATTTTGAAATATGACAACATGTGAAAAGAGTCAAACAGAAAAGGCTACATATTATATGAGCCAATTTATATGGATTGTCAGGAATAGGTAAATACACAGAGACAGAAAGTGGATTAGTGGTTACTAGGGGTTGCCAGGAAAAAGAAATGGGAAATGACTACTAGATGTTATATTTTTTTGGTGAAGTTGATAAAAATGTTTATCGTAGAATTAGTGGGTTGTACAATCTTATGAGTATACTAAAACCACTGAATTGTATACTTTAAAAGGGTCAGTTTTATGGCATGTGAAGTATATCTCAACACAATGAAAAAGAAAAATTCACAGCTAAATTTCTGAGACTTGGAAATTCTGTTACATCAATTATAAAATAACATTTTAAATATATTACCATTCTGGTATTAGTTTCATAATAGTTGTGATTATTTTCTCCCTTAGTGGTACACAAATTATTGTGCCATAAAATTAATTGCGTTTTAAAGTCAATAAAATATGGTATATCTCTGATTTTACTTCCCACTAGATACAAAAAACCTATTGAAAATCTGTACTCCAAAAAACTTTTACTGTAAATGAATTAATTGTTGACTTTCTACTTCAAGTTGTTTAAACTAAATCCACTCAGTAAATAATGAGTTTTTGTTTGGTAATGATGAAGACTGCAGCATATTTTTAAATGGCCAGAAAATCTTCAACCATGTTCTCCTTAGGATCTGGGCTTTACATGACTTCTTCCTGGTCTGGTAGGCTGTGGCTGATTTCAACAATAGAGTGATAATGGGAACATTCCCAGGACTGCTCAGAGAAGGCCATGTGCTTGCTTTGGGTTCTCCTGGCATGTGTGTTCCAGGGGAACCAAATGCCATAGAAGATGTCTGCTTAGGTTGAAAAGGCCACATGTAGGTGCTTGGGTTGACAGCACAAGCTGAGGTCTCAGATGAGAGCCAGTATCAACAGTCAGCCACTTGAGCAGGCTGTCTTGAAAGTGCAGCCAGATCAAGCCCTCAGAGAACAGCAGTGCAAACCACGGCTGACTGCAACTTGGGGAGAAATCCCAGGAGAGAGCTGCCCACTCAGGCCCTCCCTGATTCATGAATCACAAAATCATGAGCAAAATAAAACACTTTTTGTTTCTTATACTCAGTTTTAGAGTAATTCATTATATGGCAATAGTAACTAGAGCAAGGGCACAGTGAAGAAGGTCATATTTTCTTTGATACTGATTCATCCAGACAACTCAGCAGCCAGCACAAACCAAGGGCACATTTTTATTACACATTCTTCAAAACAGAATGTTGACTAGTATATTCTAACTGGCTCAGACTTCTGTTTTGTTTTCTTTTGTTTTTCTACCAAGCTCAGCCCTTTGTTTATCTAGGCTCTGGTTCCTTCCCTAACCCTCCTGAGTCACAACTTGACCTAGTGTATTCTTAATAGAGTACTACTTTATTATTTATAAATATGTTTGACACATAAATACAAGCATTTTCTAAACCACCGTTGGTTCCTTTCAACTGACATATGCTTATATGCCACTATTAAATCAGTCGCAAACCTGCTATGTGTTTGCTTTACTTTGGATATTATTACTGTGATAATTGGTAGGCAGTCTTATTACTATGAAAGTTTTCTTTTTGACAGGCCTTCCCTAGATTTTGGACTAAATTCTCACTATACATAAAAATTTCTGAATTCCCCTTCTTGATATACAAGATCCCATTGTATGGTACCTCCCTAGTTTTCCCATCTCCTATAATTTCCCTCCAGATACACTATATACCAGTCTAAGTAAAAATTTGGCACAGGGTACCATGTGTAGTCACTTATTCCCATTTCCAAACTTGGAAGGTCCGTGTGTGGGAAAGTATCCTCACCATATCTGAATGACTAGAGTTTACAGAGTTTCTAGTTTGTAAAAGTATCCATAAATTCTCAGCTAAATATATTATATTCCTCTTTGGAAATATGGTAGTACTCTTAATGCACATGACTTTCTCTCTCTTATATTATTACTATCATAAATATTTGTCCCAAAAGCTTTCCTGGAACAGATGTTTAGCAAATATCACTAAACAAAATCACAGAAGGATAAATTAATGAATAAGGTATAAATAAATAAAATGCCAAATTTAGTCTTATCTATCTTCTTCCTTGAGTAGTCAACATGTTTGTTTTTGAATTGTTAATTAAGATATGCATTATGACTTTGTAATATATAACAAGCAATTATAACTTTGTAAATGTAACTATGTGTCATTGTATGAAAAAATACCTCTAGTATTAAATTGACCCATTTCATAAACTAGTTAAAAGGTGTTACCTGCTAACAGTACATAGATTACTCAGTTGAAGAGCATCGAATTACAACCCTGAACTGTTTGAGAAGACGTCAGTTTTAACCAAACCCACCTGAATTTTTGAACACAAGGATAATATTTCTATAGTCTTTAACATTAGGGTTTTAGAAAAAGACCATCATGTCCCAGAGTAATGGTTTTCACTTGTTCCTATCTTATTTTTTCATCCATTATTGGACTAAACCATCAAGTTTCCTCCATCATTGAAAAAACATAATTCTGAGAAGGGTGGTTAAGGTTTTACAAACTTTCCTTTATTTTATTCATTCCCTATGGAGCATATACTTCACGAAGAGAATTCTTGCTCAAGACAGTTTAGGGATAAAAAGGCTGAATTTAAAATATATATATTTCTTACTTGTGACATTTCAATTTTAAGTGTTCTCTTCTATTTCCATTTTATATCTATATCAAGGATCCCAACCACTATTAAAGCTACTTTCCCAAAGTGCTTTCTTGTAATAATCTTCTAAAATTTAAGTAAAATCAAAAGGAAAAGAGATCGGGGTCTGTAAGAAGGCTACTGGGGAGAGTAGAGCAAGGAAAAGAAATAGAAGATCTAGAGATTTCCTTGATGTAATAATGATAATAATGAGCAGATTCCAATTTGAGTTCTAGAAATGGAAGATCCATTAAAATTAATTACATCATAGAGAAAAGTCATAGGAGAAAATATTTTATTTTAGTGTTTGGATAAATAAAAACAATACTTATATCAAAGTAGAATGGACAAAATTATTAAGTCAACCAATTCTCAGCTCATATAATTGGTAACAGTTTTTATATCCTCAAAATATTAATAAGAAAAAATCTTCAGAAGTCAGAATGCAATATTCCATCCTTCCTGCATAATATTGGGCAAGTCACCTAAGCCTAACTTTCTTTGCCTCTAAATTGGGCAGTCAGTATTTGCTCTGCCTGTCAACCATGGTAACTACAGGACTCCAAGCACATAATGTATGAAAAGAAGTATGTGAAACATTTCAATTTGATGAGCATTAATTCTGAGCCCTTGAGATAGAATTCACAGAGAACTGCATTGCCATGAACTTGGAGTGAGACCCTGATAATGTCATTCAACTTTCTAGGCCAGTCTCTTTCCACTGTGCTGCTTTGTATAATGACATTTATGAATGGGTTCTGAAGGTAACAATGTTCTATAGAGATGTGAAGCACTATCACTGATGTTGCTATTAAATTTTTCCTCTTTTTAATACTGTGATTAATTTGTTACTGGACATAGATATTCTTCATGGGCAATACAAAGTTGTCTGTCCTCATCTGCTATTATCTCAAGGCTCCTAATTTGTTGGGTATGTAATTTAACAATATAGTTGTAAGGTAAAAAAACAAGGTAGGTTTAGCTAGAATCCATCCAGCCCCCTTGTTAATTTCTCTCTGATTAGTGATCTCCTTAGTAATGTGTCAGGTTGACCAAAACCAGTAATGCTATTTGAGGCACCTCATTGTTTTCCTTCTAGCTTCATGCATTTTGATAATACTGACTGTGGTATTAGAAATAGAGAAATATAAATTATTTTTAATATACCATATTTCAGAGCTAATAGTTGGACAAAATTAGAAAAACTGAGCTCAAGCACATCTACCCAAATTAGGGATAATAACACCATTCTTGAACCTAGTTTTATAAATTAACCTACATGATCCAATTACTTGCAAAGCCTTTTTAATAATTCTTCTATACAAGGCTGAGATCAAAGTTAGAAAATGTGTTTACAACACACATAAATCCCTTCCTCTCTGTGTTCTGGCTGCCACAGGTTATCCTTTAGGTTCTCATGTAAATCAAAACATTTGCCCTCAAGGCCTTTGCATTAGCTGCTCTCCCTGGCGTGCTGGACATAAGTCCCTCAAGTTTCTTCACATCCTTCAGTTCACCTCCATATATTGCATTAATTACTTGCTGAGAGAAGCCTCTTTGACCACTTCTTTGAGGTCTTGCCAAATTTGCTTAGCACCCTCTTGTCTTTAACCACATATCATCAAAATTTTCTTTGGAGAACTTCATCATCATTTGGTTCTAAGTTTTATAAGGACAGAGCTTATATCTCTTTCACATACCACTCTTGATTTGACAACTAACTCAGTGCACCAGAGACTTAAGCAGTATATACTGGATGGATGAGAGAAAGATTTAATTCATCGATCCACAGAAAATCTTTATGAGTTACCTTCTCTGTGCCAGTTCTTGTACTCTGCATTGACAGGGATAGAAAAATTAGGAGCCTATCAAAATTTCAAGGAACTCATAGTTAATGATATAGTTAATAATACTGAATGCTAAAAAATTTCATTCCCTTTTCCCATACAATCATCCTTGCTATAACATATTAACTCATACACTACTTTAATAGACTTCACTTATAAATAGCTTGGGCAGTGAAAGAGAAATGTCATGTGATCTCACCTATAAGTGGAACCTAATCAACAAAACAAGCAAGCAAGCAAAATACAACCAGAGATATTGGAATAAAGAACAAACTGTCAGTAACCAGAGAGGAGGTGGGAAAGGGATAATAGGGGATGATGGGGGAAGGGCCATCAAGGAGCATGTATCATGGACACATGGACAAAGCCAAAAGGGGTAAGTTTGAGGGTGGGAATCAGGGATGGATGGGGTGGCGATGTAGTGGGGTAAATACAGAGACAACAGTACTTTAACAACAATAAAAAATAGACTTCACTTATAGCAAATGGCATCCTAACCCTCAAAATTACTGATTCCTAGTAAATACATGAAAAGAATGGTCTCTGAAACATTTTCCCATAACTTAAGAAAGGTTTAATATAAAAAAATCTCGGACTAATTTTGATCCATTTGCCCCTCCATCCATCAACAAATATGGCATAATATAGAAATTAAGAGAACAGAAATAGGGGCAAGACAGTACAGACCTAAAATGCAGCTTCTTTATTTACATAGTTGTGTGACTTTGGTGAAGCTTGTGCCTCAGATACCCTAGCTATCAAATTAAATAATAGTAGATGTGTGTTATTAAGTAAAATTAAATTACGACCTTATTAGTTAGCATTAAATCCTTAAAAATTATGTTGAGGATGAGGTTGGTATCCCATTCCTGTTTCACAGATAGGAAAGCTAAGATCTGGAGAACTGGCATGGCATATAAAAGCCATGCTGCTGATAAGAAATAAAAATGAGACCAGAATACAGGTCTTGTGCACAATAGTCCATGACTCTTTCTGTCATCCCCCTGCATATAGAAATAAGGAAAACAAGAAACTTCATGAAGAATTCTATACCCTCTTAAGTGCCCTAAGTCCTAGAAGTATCCCCAAGGGCAACAGCCACATGGAAACTTAAAAATCACTGTCTTCTTTTCAAATGAACTTCTTCAATATTAAAGCTCATGTTTTAAATCATGTGCATTAAAATAGATGTCATTAGGGAAAAATGTTTAAATTTCAAGATTCAAAGTGATTTTGAAATATGTGTGCCCTTTTCCAGCAGATGGGGAAGAGTGACATATAATCTATAAATTATAATAGAATCTTGTTAATTCTAATGAGTGTCTGGAAGGGCCGTTACAAAATAATAAATCTTGCTAACAATTAAATAACATAAAATGTTGGCTAAAAGGCAGGTTTTCTGAATGGAGGAGGCGTGTGTTCTTTTTGCTGCTGATGACAATCTGAAGCCTACTCCAAAAATGACTGTGAAAGGACTTACAAGGTTTAATTTATGGGATGCACAAATGAATTGAGATTTTTACTGGGAAAAGGGGGTCAATATTTCATTATTAATGAAATTGTTTTGACTGTATTATGAAGTCCCATGAAAACTACTATGAAAATAATTACCTAACATGAATGCATCCTCATGTTTTCACATGTTCAAGATGAGAGGTTTTGTCAGTTTTTTTCTGTAGTTACATTACTTATTATTGGCTTCAAGTTGGGAAAATTATTCCTGATAAAGATGGCATAGATTTCTTTTTTTTTAAGATTTTATTTATTTATTTTTAGAGAGGGAAGGGAGGGATGGAGAGAGAGAGAGAGAGAGAGAGAGAAACATCAATGTGTGGTTGCTGGGGGCCACGGCCTGCAACCTAGGCATGTGCCCTGACTGGGAATCGAACCTGCGATGCCTGGTTCGAAGCCCATGCTCAATCCACTGAGCTACACCAGCCAGGGTGGATTTCTTTAAATTACAACTATAGAGATGGACAACACTTGGTGCCAGCTATCTTTTTAAAAATAGTGAAAAACTAAATTATTGAGGTACATGTCAACTGTATTTTCTATGAAAATCAAAAGTAAAAATCAGAGAGAGGAATTCAGAGGAAATATTATGGGACCAATAACAATAAACACTGACCAATTTTCAGTGTAATGATTTACTCAGTATGTCATTAGTAGTATGTGCACACTCATACATGTACAAATACAGACACACTTGAACTTTTTCTGAATGTCAACATAATGACTAACAGTTTTATTAATTTCCTCTAAATTGTGGGTAGAGGAGGCTATATACAATGAACTTCAGGTTAATGATGTTGAAAGAAGTTTTACACTGTACAACTCACTGTCATTGCCAGGGAAGTTAAGGAGAGAAATAAATGAATAAATAAAATAGTTTCAGTAACTAGCACTTAAAGAGTCAAGATCATAAAATCTGGCCTGTTTATGAGCAGTAAGTTGGGACAGTTCTGTCTAAGGTATCTGCTTGAGCCACAACTGCAAATAAAGAAATTGAACAAACAAAGACCATCTGTTCAGTTAGAAAGGAGAAATTCTGGTCCCTCCCAAAAGGCTGACTCTCTTAAAGTAACTTAATATGCTCAGCTATGTCTATAATTTTATTTCTGTCTTGGTCTTGAATTACAGAAAATTCATGACTAACTACTATAGTTAATCAAAGTAACTTATTGGGAATAATAACCATGAGTTCTTTATTTCTATGACTATCCTTAAATAATGTATGCCTTTTTAAAATAGGTATGCAAAATACTAATTAATACCTAATAATAATTTAAAAGATAGATTTATAAGCAAAGTACTTATAATCAGATGATTGCAGATACTTTATTTAACATTGTTGACAAGAATATATATTGTCATGACTTAGTAATGAGATTTATCATAGAAACCTAATTTTATTAAGTCGATTTCTGATGGTCCTCAATAACAGCTATTTAAGATGAGTTTTTAATTTGTTGCAGATGAACTCTGCTTCAAATGACAAATAAAGCCAATAAATAAATAGAACTTCATCCCAAAAACTCCCAGGCTTCTTCACCCATATTTTGTTTTCCATGACTTTAAATGGCATCTGATACCTACTTTATTTGGTGTGCTCAAGGAAAAAAAAAAAAAAGACTACCCTGCTGCTCAATACAACCATATATTTTTGTTTTACATTTTATTTCTATCATTACTTATTAAGTGAATGTTCTTATTTAATTAAATATATTTAATAATTTATATTTCAAATGTATTTCAATTAAATGTGACTTAATTTGTTAAAGACCATGGTTTTCACTTAACTGAAAAGGAAACCATGTAAACCAGGAGAGTGAGATGAATAAATAGTGCTGAGAAAAAAGGCAGGAATGTCAAAATTATCTACCACTTGTCACAATCTCAGAAACTGTGGCAGGATGTTTAACCATATTCCAATGGCAGTCTTACATTACATCCTTTAGACATACTGTACCAAATCAATTTATCCTGTGTGAGAAAAGTGCCTTGAGAGGGGCACCTTTGTCAAGTGAGAAAATCAGCTGAAGCCAATTCTGATTTTTTCTGCCTGGTTTCCAGGGTGTCCTGACAGTTCCCAGAACCCAAAGTGATCACCAGCAGGATTTACTAGTGTCTCTTCTGGATTCTTTTTCTTCTGTTTTATTTACTCAAGTCCTACTCTCCCTTGCTTGGCGTTAAAAATGCATATTTCATGGGTTTTTTGGAAAATGACTTTTTCCCCTTCCTCTATTCTAAAGCACATGTTAAGTTGTTTTAATTACTTACTATCCCTAAGTTCAATTCTTTAAAAATTGCTTGTTAATTTCTTGCTGAATTCACAATTATCTAAAAAAAAAAAAAAAAAAGGCAGAATTACTAGCAGGTCCCAAATGTCCCAAAGTTGTTTGATATAGGCTCACTTGTTCAAATAGCTTAGCCTCCTTAGCAAATCCTTTTAGAACTTTGGAAGAAGCCATGTTGACCCAACAAAAAGTACTGAAAACCAGCTGTGAATTTTCATCGGCCTTCTTTAGAATTTAATCATGTCTCTTCATTCCAAAATGGCTCTCCTCCTGGTGTCTTAAGTGAACCTCCCCCAGGCTCATACTGTGTTTCTCCCCCTTGCCCAGCTCTTTCACATAGTGCTGATCCCAGGTCTGTCTTGGCTTTCCTACCCCCCTTGGTTCTGCTGGTCCGGAGGCCCAAGGGCCACCCTAGCCAGCCCTGAAAATCTACCTAAGCTTTCTGTTTTAGCTTTCCCAGGGCATCCTGACTATCTCTCATTGTGAGAGGGGAATTTCAGGGAGAACTCTAGCCTGGTGACTAACAAGTCAGAACTGGGCTCTTCTCCTTATGTAGGCTTCAAGTGCTCAAAAATGACTGCTCTCTGAGGTTAGTGTAATAGAAGATTCCTCAGAAGCTGTCAGCAGGAGGGCTCTCTTGTCCCTTCTTTGCCTCTGGATCAGGAGGCAACTGGTATTTGCCTTTTACCCTCTGGAATAAGGCTGCTCTCATTAAATATCTGAAAGGTAGTGTGAAGGCAACATCAGGTCCTCCATCTTTGTGAAAAGGAATATTATCTGTCTTAAAGGGAAAATATTGGTTTAGTCTCTTTACCACATATTTCACGGGAGAATATTGTATTTTGCCCTTTTGTGTTACAAAGTGTCCTTGAACAAATGAAGTAACAAATACATTTTGACAGGCATTTTAAAACTGTGGTATTTAGGAGTTGGTCAGTGGCTTTTGCTTGACTGTCAATAATAAATGTAGAAAAGATACTGACCAAGATAAGCAGAAACTGTCCTGAGATGCTAGGACAATACATATTCAGGTTGTTTCTTCCTAATTGCTAACTGCAGGCTAACTGCCTTTAATTTTGTTCGACAAAGAAAAACTTTGGAACATGTGCTTACTTTGAAATGCAAATAATATTTTCCTTCATCACAAGAGTATTTCTTTTTAATGAATTTTTTTGTATCTAAATGCTGATTCAACATCAAGATTCTATATTTTATTATCCACATAATTTGGGAACATCTATATTTTTCCTAGTGAGCACTCTTAATCTTGCATGAGACATGTAAAACCAGATTAAACAGTATTCAAACATTCAGGCAGCAAAGATAACAGTTGTAGGGGTCTGGAACTGACAAGGAGATAACAGATACCTGAAGGAAGTAAAGAGGCAAAAGCAGCTCAACACCTCCCAAGATGAGCAGTCAACCACTTGACAACAACCAAGAGAGACACCTAGTGAAGCATCTGGGGTAGAGGGATGATAGACACAGCAGGAAGGGACAGGCATGATGAGAGAAAATGCTCCTCTGTTTTTAGGGACTCAGATAAGAATGGTAAAAGTTTCAGGATCTTCAATTTGGCAAGTGAGGGTCATAGATTTTTTGAAGGGTTAACAGCAAATTCAAGGGATTATACACAGCATCTACAAAGTAGACACCCTAGATGGCATCCCTATTACATTGTAGAAACAAAGAAGTCTTAGACATCCCTGGTTTAAGCACATATGCATACATACACACATGGTCGGTCCACACGTACATGGCTCAGATGGGCATGCTTTTCGGTTAACCATGGTTCAGTTAAAGGACACCAGTCTACCATCAATGAGTTCAAATTACAGTTACCCCAACACAGGGCAGGGCAAAACTAGATATACAGTTTTGGGCATGGAAGATAATATAATAGTTAATAAATAATAATATAATTACAAACTCTGTTTCATATATAACTGTAAACCTACTTTTGCCCCACTCTGGATCTTCACTGTAAGTATCTGCATAAACTACAAATATCCCTGGTGTCTCTTCAGTGAAGAAATAGCAATGTTAATAACATGCACATTCTGATCAATGGTGGGTCCTGTCACTTTTTTCTAAGTCTGGCAGTGACTGGTTAGTATGCATATGTCAGGTCATGAAAAGACAGCAAATTGTTTAACTGTGTTGCCTCCTTGTCTTGCAGTGATAAATCTATATGGTATTTTTAATGGCAAATCAGAAAAGGGAATTGGTCAATAAAGATGAAAGGGCAATGAAGAAAATAAAGCTGGAAGTGAAATTCAAATTTAATGTAAATAAAGTTTTGGGAGCAATAGCTGACTTTGGGGATGGTGAGGCTTCTAACATTTGAGAGGCTCAGTGTTCCACTGCTGGAGGAACTCACAGAAGACTGTTATTGACATACGTATGGGGAGTGGTGGTGATGAAAAGGATGAAAGCATTCCAGAGGAAGTGAGGCTAGCAAAAAATCTCCATGGTAGGACATCTATTGGGGATATTTCACATCATTGAAAACTCAAAGGATAGAATGTTGGAAGTTCATACAAACTTAGAAAGTAGCATGAACATTTGCCAAGGCATACAAAAGTAGTCATTAATTACTATAAGCTATATGACTAGAAGAAGGCAAGCCCAATTCAACTACCACTCATAAGACTTAAAAAACAAGACCCTTAAAATTGTATTGTTTTAATTAAAAATATACTAAATAAATGTCTTACATATTTTTCATTCCCTTATGCAGTTATTTCTAATACTGAATGTTTTGACAAAAAAATTAAAGGACACAGGGCAGTAATATTTTTGCCATTCATTAAGATTAGTTTTCAGCACTTGAGCATGCAGTTATTTTATAGGTCCACACACTTCATAAAGCAAAGGCTGTTGTATAGGTTAGATGGATATATATATATATATATATATATATATATATATATATATATGATTAGATAACTTTATATTGTCTATAGTTTCATACAAAATATTTCAGTCTAGAGAGGTTAGAATATAATTCCATAGTATTAGGCCAACTGTACACAAATAAGATAAATATATAACCCTAATAGTATGTACCTGACACAAGAATAGACTTCTAAGGTAAGGTTCTGTTTCTGCATTCCAACCTGGTTAGCAGAATCCTGCAGTAAGAATATTTTCATACCCTCAACAGACTTGATGAAATGCCTAAAAATATTGTTTGTATAACATTTTTGTGCTTATATGCTAGTAAATATTGATATATGTGTATACCAATCAAATATCACCATAATTATGTAGAACAAACAAGACTGATATTTCAGTGACCTGCAAGATGTTGTTTTCCTTGAACACAGAGCTGCAGGCTATTTGAATACCTACTGAATTTATGCTCCATGGGTCTCATTTTGGGATCTTATATTGCTGAAGAGGCAGCAATGTTCTCATATTAATGGCAAAACCAAGAAAGCAACTTCAAACTTGCATGCCCATTTTAAGCCTCTGCTTCTAATTTTCTGTACAAATCCCATTGAGCAAAATAAGTTACATATCAGAAGCCCAAATCAAAAGGTATGAAGGTACTCCAGCCACAAAGTAGTCATGGCAAGGTTGTACCTGTAACTATACCACCACAGGGGAGAGCAGAATTAGAACCAATAACTCATTCTACTACAGCACAGAAGAGTTCATGACAAGATTTATTCCTATCCTAACATACACCTGGAAGTAGCTAGGTGTTGGAGAAGAGATTTCAGGTCCTTACTTACTACTGTGGGGTTACTGAAAACACTAAAAATAAAATCACCCATCAATTATGACCAGCCTTATTAACTAAGGGCAGCTCTCAATGAATGGTTTGATCTCATTAATTCTAAAAATAGATATTCTCTATATTTTCCCATGGTTCTAATAAAATACTGTTAGTATGATAATTATATACAAACACAATTTTGACTGGGTTTGCAGCCAAAGTGCCAACTCAGAAGCTGTGCTGCATTTCCTTAGCTTTGTGCATACAGTTGTGTTTGACAAACCATAACATGAAAGACAGAAGGGATAGAAAGAGGATCCCACCCCATGAACCTTTCACCACCCTAGACTGTGGGCGTTTCACCCCCTAAATAGGAATCAGGCCCACAGAGAGTTTGCGTTCTGACTCACTCCTCTGGCTTGGTCCATGGTCTGTTCCATGTCAGTGCAAGAGGGGGCATCAATTTGGTTCAGCACAGCCTGGCTGTGGGTGAGGATGGCACAGTGTGGCTTCCTGAGTGTCTGCTCAGCACAGGCCTGCTTTGCAAAGATGCTCTTGCATCTGTTCTTTAGAGGATTGAGAGCAAGCCAAGGAGAGTGTGACATGAGAGAGGAAGAAGCCCCCTCACTCTCAACCCAAGAGGAAGTTCTGTGTTTAGGTTTCCTGATGGTTCTTTCTGTCTGCAGAGGTGAAATCAGCCAGCACGTTGCAAAAATAGCACAGTGTCATGAACAAGGACCTGAGTTCAATGAAACAACTAGAGAGAAGGAGATATTTGAATAGCAATGCACAGTTTACACATTGTACCAGGATTTGTGTGGGGAGTGTTAGGAACAATTTGGAAAAGGGATAAAAGTATAGGAAGACAGTGACTAATCATCACTTGGCAGGAAGATGGCAGGCAGCATGATTGATTTCAGAAGTCATGGGATCTGAGGTCACCAAAAAGAATTTATAACCTCACAAAACACCCTCTGCAAACAAGAAAGAGAAAACAATTCCAAATATAAGCTTTCATAGAATCGACAGGTACAAGGAGCACTATTTACAATGTACCTCCAATAATGAGGTTAGTCTATTGATTGACTTCATACCTTAAGTAAGTACTTGAGAGAACTGACCAAGTACCTACATCTACACCAGGAGCAGAGGGCTAGTTTCCACACATCCACATCCTGCCCTCAGACCTGTCCTTAGCTCTAAGGCTGAGTCTGGCATCTGACTTGCTTATGTTCCTACTAAAGTTATTCTGCTTTTTCCTTCAAGGTGACTTAAATATATATATTTTAATTGTCTTTCAATTACAGTTGTCTTCATCCCCCCCATCACTCTTCTCTGCCCTACCCACCCTATCTCCCACATTCCGTCTTCTCCTCCCCCATTCTCTTTGTCCATGGGTCCTTCATACATGTTCTTTGACTAGACCCTTTCCCTTCTTTGCACTTATCTCCTTCTCTCTCCCCCGTGGTTGCTGTTAGTTTGTTCTGTATTTCAATATCTCTGGTTATATTTTGCTTGCTTGTTAGTTTTGTTGATTAGGTTCCAGTTAAAGGTGAGATTGTATGGTATTTGTCTCTCACTGCCTGGCTTATTTCACTTAGCATAATGCTCTCCAGTTCCACCCATGTTGCTGCAAAGGGTAGGATCTCCTTCTTTCCTCCTGCTGTGTAGTATTCCATTGTGCAAATGTACCATTTTTTTTTTTATCCTTTCATTTACTAATGGGCACTTAGGCTGCTTCCAGCACTTGGTTATTATAAATTGTGTTCCTCTGAACATTGAGGTGCATATGTTCTTTTGAATTGGTGCTTCAGGGTTCTTAGGGTATAATCCCAGAAGTGGAATTGCCAGGTCAAAATGAAGTTCCATTTTTAGTTTTTTGAGGAAATTCCATACTGTTTTCCATAGAGGCTGTACCAGTCTGCATTCCCACCAACAGTACACTAAGGTTCCCTTTTCTCCAGAACTTTGAATACTTGTTTGTTGATTTGTTTATGATGGCCACTCTGACTGGTGTGAAGTGGTATCTCATTATCAAAAGTGGTTTTAATTTGCATCTCTCTGATGACTAGTGATGTTGAGCATGTTTTCATGTGTCTCTGAGCCGTTTGTATATCCTCCTTGAAGAAGTATCTGTTCAGTTCCTTTGCCCATTTTTTAAAATTGGATTGTTCATCTTCTTGGTGTAGAGTCATGTGAGTTCTATATAGTTTTTGGAGATCAAACTTTCATCCGGGGTATCATTGGCAAATTTATTTTCCCATACGTTTGGTTCTTTTTTCATTTTGCTGATGTTTTCTTTAGCTTTGCAGAAGCTTTGGATGAAGAAAGCTTCAAACATATAATATTGTATAAGTTTAAGGTGTACAATGTGATAATTTGATAAATGTATGTATTGTGAAATATGACCACATTTTGTTCCACTTTAGCATTCAATTTTCTTTCTTGCAATGACTTCTTTTGTACCGTTTCTAGGACCCTCTATCAATCAGTGAATGGCATTCAGTCATGATGAAACAACTTGAACGCCAACTGTATCTAACAGTATGATTCTCTTCTGTAGGACTTCTTCTGGACCTCATGCTAATTACATGATATAGCTTCTTCCTGGGTCTTGGGAGATGAGATGACAAAGTCATTCAGTTTAACAGTCTCAGCATAATCCATTAAAGACCCCTGCCTGAGAACTATTTCTTTTTTTTCCCTTTTTTTGCTTCTTAGGAGTCTTTCAGAACACTCTATTTCAGCCATACACACAATGTGCTGTTGCTGCTAATAGCTATGCCTTTACTCTTAGTAGTGATATTGTGAATCATTAAAGGAGTCATTGGGGTTCCATGAAACAAGCTTGGTACTGTAGATGAACTCTACTTAAGAAGTGAGTATATTTCACCTACAATTCTCTTTGACACAGTCCTTGAAGAAAAATTATTATAAAATAATTACATACAGACATTTCTCAACTAATGACTTTCTTAACATTGCAGATTAAAGAAATGATCACAATGGTCACTAAAGTCATATGAAGCCTAAAAAAATAAATATGACCTCAGCCCCAGTAATGACCAAGTAATATGTGATTTGAACACACACTGCGGCCTGCAGATAATATCCCTTCCAGTTTGGAGTCTATTTGCACAGATTTTCTTTTTCCTGGTTCGATCAATATCACACTGATACATGTTCTGCCAGCCACACTATAATGCTGCATTCTCCCAGGGCTCAGTAATATAAAGTGATTTAGTGCTTTCAGCTTGAAAGATATTGCAATGAACATTGTGATTTATAAAACAAATGGGCTATTTTCCTAAATAAGTTTAAAATTATATAGACCTGAGGAAATCAAGTTAACTAAAGTTTTAATGCTTTCAGCCTATTTTCTGCTTAGAATTTACATAGACACATAAGCAATTCAACTCAGAAAATGCAACAGGAATTTGCAACTAGAATCCTTCATACATAATTTTCTTAATTGTGCATTCCTTTGGCATTTATTAGTCTACAAAACCAGCTTCCTACATATTCTTCTTATATCCAGGCACCTGTTTATATATCTGTGGGACATAGAAATTATTGTATTCTTAATACTCGATCTATCAGAAAAATATGCTAATTGTAGAGGACAGCATATTACATATTGAATATGAGTGACATTTCAGAATATTATTTCATGCTTTATCAGAGAAATATAGTAGGAAATAGAAATGATGGGAGCACTAGAAGCCAGAGGAATCTAGGCAATACATTGAAAAGCTGCCATCTCTTATTCTTAGTTCACATTTGTGAAGACAGCAGAGTGTGATAACAGTAGATGAGATATTTCTATTTAATCTTTTAAATGTATTGGCTTAGAAATGGGGGTAGAATTCAGATGCTTTTCATAGTCTCATTTTTTGCATGCACTTGGAAAAGAACACAACTTTGGCAACACTATCAATGAGAATTGTTACAACAGAGAAAGAGAAAACAAACCGGTTGAGAATTTAGTCACATCAGAAAATTTTATGGTTGTTTTTGAATACTGTAAGCACCTAGAAACAGTATGCATTAGATAAGGTTATTTTAGCTATTCTAGTAAATAGGTTCCCAAATACAGTGATTTAAGAAAAAAACAGAAAAGTTTATTTTTTATATACATAACAATCCTTGGATATACTATCTGGGTTGATGAAAGGACCTAATTTTGTTCCAAATGTTCTTTCTGTAGGGTGTTGCTCTCATAGGCATGATTGAAGGGTGGGTCATGGTCATTTCTGTGCTCCAGTGTGCAGGACGGGGAAAGACAAAAACATTCCAAGGCAAGGGGCTTTTCTTTTTTGTGGAAGATGTCCCCACATTGTACATATTACTCCCACTCATGTCCCAAACTACAACACAGGATATAATATGTGACCTACAACCGGGCAGCCAGGCACACAGCTTTAAATTTTGTCTGTTGATTATTTAGTGACATTTGAAGGATATTTCTAAACTTATTTTTTAAAGGAAATATACTGTATTTTTTAATTTTATGTATTGATTTTATATATAAAGAGAAATATAGGGAGAGAGAAAAGCATCGATTTGTTCTTCCATTTATTTATGCATTCATTAGTTGATTCTTTTATATGCCCTGACTGGGAATTGAACTGGCAACCTTGCTGTAGTGGAATGATGCTCTAAACAACTGAGCAACCTTGCTAGGGCTAGAGTGATTTCTGCTTTCAACAGTCATTCTGTGTTCTACTTAACCCATTCACCCATTTCATGTTCTTTTCTGGTGCAGCCTCTCATTCACTGCAGGACAACCTAAGTAGAAATGTATTTCTTCTCAGACAGAAAAGACATTAGAAGCCTCACAAAACTCTAGCTCATACACAATCCAAACAGCTTACAGAGCATTTTGAAGTATTTGATAAATAGATGTGTTGAATCACTGAGTCAAATACAAGTAGCATGTTATCATATGTGTACAATATAGTAAAATGTTCATGGAGGAAAAATATTCATCACTATAAACAAAAACTTACAAAAATGATGACTTTTAGTAATTACACACATATAGAACATTAAAAATTGTGTTTCTGTAAAAGCATGTTTGTAACCCAGAATCCAGGGGTCCCTCCCACCTATCTCACCTGTACCCTACTTCCAGTCCATGCTCCTCATCAGTGAATTCCTCAGCAAGGTCAAAGCCATCCCCATGGAGCATGAGTATTTCTGCAGGCTCACTTGCTGATGTTTCCTTCTGCCCCTAGAGTTTTGCATTCCTGACTGTACCCTCTGTTTTACCAAACTACAACTTAAATGCAAAATTAGGCCCTTTGCCAGGCCTTGTCAGCAGGGAAATGGACAAATCTATCTTTTTGTCTCTAGAGAGTTAGCTTCCTGTTTCCTAAATTCCAGATACTAGCTAAACTCTAGGTCCTGAGAAATCACTTTTACAAAAAGTTGGCTCATATACCTTGTTGAAATTGTATATCTTTGAGAGTAAAAAGTACACTCACTGATTATGTAGGTACAAAGGTACAAACTGGGATTGTCTTGGGAGAATCAGATGTACAATTCCCATTCTTATAAAGCACTTTCCCTAAAATAACTTGTGATTAATATAGTACTACTTCAGAATTTATTTAAATTGCCATTCTGAGAATACTCCATTACCTAAAAGCTTATGTTGGGGAATTTTGATAAAGTATAATGAAAAAGCCATGAAAACTGAATCCAACTCAAATAAAATATGATCTTCCCCTAAGTCATTTCACCCAACCAGTGAGATAGGGAAAGGTTACTAAAGGAAACAGAGGCAAATCTCCCAGATGGCCTTTTGAAAGGGAATCAGTAAGGTCCAGAAACTTGCCACTGTTAGTGGGGGGGGGGGAGGAAATGTGAATTAAGTTATAAAATATCACTATGGATATTTATGAAACCATAAACATTCTAGTTTCCCCTGCCCCAATAACAACACAGTAAATTAGGTATTATATACAATGATTGTTTTTATAGCGAAGAAATAAAACCTCAAAATGTGGGACAACTCTAATTGAACAATAACAAACAAATAAAAATAAAGTCAATATTTGTAAAGTTAAAAAAAGAAAAGAAATAAAACTTTCTTATTGTTAAGTGACTTGCTCCAGTGTTTGGCCAAGTGGAGATTCAAATCCAGTTCTGTATGACTGAACATAGATAAACCAAAGGACAATAATTGGCCCAAGTAGCCTGTCCAATATACCTGGCAGCTATATCTTTGACAACTAAGAACTATTGTTATTTTTTAAAGTGAATGACTTCAGAAAGTCATACTCTAAATGCTCTGAAAGTTTTTTCTTTCTGTAATCAAGAACAAGACAAAGATGTTAACTATCCACTTCTATTCAACATAGTATTAAGTCTTAGCCATAGCAGTCAGATAAGAGAAATAAATAAATAAAAGTCATCCAAGTTGTAAAGGAAACATGAAAGTCATAATTTCTAGATGACATAATATTACATATAGAAAACTATAAGTACTCCACCAAAAAACTATTAGTACTAATATATCAATTCATAATAGCCATGAGATAGTGAATCAATACACAGAAATCTGTTGTATTTCTAGACACTGAAATTAACAATCAGAAGGAGAAATTAAGAAGATAATACCATTAATAATTGCATCAAAAAGCATAAACTACCTAGGAACCAATTTAGCTAAGGACATAAAAGACTGGTCCTCTGAACACTATGAAACATTGAAGAAAGAAACTGAAGAAGACATAAATAAAATAAAAGGATATACCATTCTTATGGATTGGAAGGTTAAATATTGCTAAAATATTCTTATTACCCAAGGCTATGTGCAAATTTGATGCAACCTCTATAGAAATACCAATGGCATTCTTCTCAGAACTAACATGGTGAATCTTAAAATTTATATGGAACCACAAAAGATCCTAAATAGCAAAAGAGATCTTGTGAAAAAACAAATTGGGAGGTATGGCACTCCTTGATTTTAAACTACACTACAAAGCTATGATAATAAAAAAGGTATGACAATGGCATAAAAACAAATGTATAGATCAATGGAATACAGTAGAGTCCAGAAACAAACCCTCAACTTTGATGATCAATTAATCTATGACAAAATAGTTAAGGATATACGATGGGGTAAAGACATTGTCTTCAATAAGCAATGTTAGGAAAACTAGACTGTTACATGCAAAAAATGATATGTGACCACTTTCTTATACCAAATATTTACAAAAAAAAAAAAAAAACACCTCACAATGAATTACAGACTTACATGTAAGAGTTGAAATTATAAAACTCCTAGAGGAAAAAAAATAGGTAGTAAGCTCTTTGATATTGCTCTTAGCAATATTTTTTTAATACAATTCCTTGGACAAGGGCAATAAAAGAAAACTAAACAATAAGACTATATCTAACTAAGAAGTTTTTGTACAGCTAAGAAAACTGACAAGGGGTTAATACCCAAAATAAATAAGTAACTCAAGGCAAATTAACACCGCCCTGCAAAAAAAATTCAATTTAAAAATGGGCAAAGAAACTGAATAAACATTTATCCGAAAAGAACATACAGATAGCCAATATGAAAAGGTGCTCAATGTTATTAATCAAGGAAATACAAATCAAAACCACAAAGAGATACCACCTCAAACCTGTCAGAATGGCTATCATGAATGAATCAAACAAGCATTGACCAGGATGTGGAGAAAAGGAAACTCTTCTGCACTGTTGGTGGGAATGCAGATTCGTGTAGCTACTGTGGAAAGCAGTAGGCAGTTTCCTCAAAAAATTATAAACAGAGTTGCCATAAAATCCAGTAATTCCACTTCTGTGTAATTATTAAAAAACCAAAATACTAATTCAAAAAATATGTTAATTGTAGCACTATTAGTAAGCCAAGATATGGAAACGACCTAGATGTCCATCAATAGATGCGGTGTGTGTGTGTGTGTGTATGAAATATTATTCAGCAATAAAATAAATTAAATCTTCCCATTTGCAACAACACTAAGTAAACCAAGTTAGAAAGAGAAAGACAAATGCCATACACTTTCACTTATATACGATACCTAAAAAACAAAACAACACAAATGAATAAATAAAACAAAACTGAAACAGACCCATAAATATCAACAACAAATTGATGGTTGCCAAAGGAAAGGGGGTAGGATGATGGGAATAAAATTTAAAAAAAGAAAAAGAAATTTTTAAAAAAGCTATAATCTAAGCAGTTACTATGTGCTAGATACTGATCTGAGTGTTGGGAATCCAGAGTGCACAAAAACTGGCACTCTAAATATGTTTTCATATCCACGAGACCAGGTATTTACCTAGTACCTAAAAACTTTTCTGAACTCATTTTATGTCTAGAAATTACCCATATATAAAACTATTTTGGAGATGCTCTATAATTTTGAGTTTCAAAAGCCAACGTGCATTTTATTACTTCAGATTCAGTTTGCATATTCATCAATTATCTCAGTTTGTCTGTTTCCATATCAAAAGTACGTATCAGTGTTTGGATAGATAGTGACATTAGTCATCACAAAAGTTAGTAATCAGTAATTTCTGTGTCCATTGCTTTGTATGTCTGTAATTCACTTTCCCATCTTTGTTTATTTTTTAGGAATAGACTATTCCCATACAAATGTGAGGATTCATCTATGAAAAAAAAACTATTAAGTTTCCAGTGTTTTCAAACTCAACTATCTTTCAAAGTGATAAGTCTTTCCATTGCTTGTTTGGTAGGGTATACTCATTGCCCTGTAAAAAGCAAGGGTGCTGGTGAGGACAACAACTGGAAGGCAGGGGACTTCACGCCTGCCCATGCACCAGCTTATGACAATGTGAGTCAATCAGACTGAAGTGAAGTGCCATTAGTCATGAATAAATGGAAATAGGAATATCAGTCAAAACAGCTCTATGTAACTTTTCTCTATAATACAATTTTCAGACAATGAAGAGATTGAAATTAAGGGAATATTTATGTTTGTGTATTTTATGAGGAAATACTAAATTGTTTACAGCAAGTCAATGCTAATTTAAAAGTAAAACCATTTAGGTTTTTGTTTGCAATAAGTAAACAAAAAATAAAGCTGAAATTGGTAAAGTAACTGGAGAAAATGAAATATAATATGGTATTTTCAAAACAAACTGTAAAGATTAAACTAACTCCCGTGTTTAGAACAAAAGCCTCAAAGAAGCAATTTTATAAAATACATTGCCAGACAGGTATTGTTTTTAAATGTGACACCGAAAAGTGAATCTTTCAGAGTGGAAAGGAAAGTAGTGACAATATCTTCAAAACAAGTCAATAACACTTTTTTGTGACCTCTGAGATAAAACATATGAAAAGAATTACTTATATAAAATGGTAAAATGTTAAAGAAGATTAGAAAAATTGAAAATGCATCTATGAAGAGTCTTGTCTGTCCTTTACACCAAAATATAGACTTTATGAAGACAAAATGAGACTTAGGTTGAATATTTCATCCTCAAGCTCAATTCAGCCTCATTTATGATGTTAGACAAACACACAATTAGCAATTTAATATCCAAATAGACCCATGTCATGTTATTGTTAGTGTCTGCATTTCTTATCTCTTTGCATGAGACAGACCATTAATAAAGAGCCATATTAAAAATAATGGTATGTAGCACAAACAATAAAAAATTTAAAAGAGAAAAAAATGCAAAAACAAAAGGAATGTTTCTATGCCTGAGGATTTAGATAATTGAAGGTTTGCTGCTTACAAACAGTCATTAATGAAAACCTTTTCTCTTCATCTAAATATGCATGACCTTTTAATATTGCCCATATGTTAGACTTACTGTTCTACAGCAGAAAAGGCAGACTAATGGGGATAATAGTAAAAAATGTTCTTAAACTATTTAATTTATATCTGATGTAAAAACGTTGTGAAAAAATTTTACTGATGTGATTTATTTTCCCTCCCACTTAATCACAATTTGCTATCTTTGCTCAATAAATATTCAAAATTTAGATTAAAGAGTTTGAAAATAAATATTCCACTTTTAAAATTTTTTATTGTTGTTCAAGTACAGTTGACTCCATTTTCACCCCCACCCCAAACATCCCCACCTCCCACCCTCAAACCTACACCCCTTTGGCTTTGTCTATGTGTCATTTATGCATATTCCTTGGTGGCCCTTCCCCTATTTTCCCCCATTAGCTCCTACCCCTCCTCTCTAGTTAATTTCAGTTTGTTCTTTATTTCAATGTCTCTGATTGAAATAATTAATGGATATTTACAGTAAGACAATTTGAGGTGTAGAGATGTGGTATAATAAAAATTATATTGAGCTTTTTATTGCTTTTTAATTTTTAATTTTATATTTTTATTAGTAATAAATTCCTTTATATTTTTCCATTACCATTTATCCCCTAATACCCGCTTTATTTCCGGCAGTCACCACACTGTTGGCCATGTCTGTAAGTCTTTTTTCCTTTTTGTTTGATTTCTGCCAACCCACAGAGCTGTCATCCTGTTCTCTATCTCTAAGTCTGTGTCTATTTTGCTTGCAAGTTCAATTTGTTCATTAGAGTCCACATATAAGCAAAATTATATGACATTTGTCTTTCTCTTACTGGCTTATTTCACTTAGCATAATATACTCTAGGTCCACCCATGCTGTCTCAAAGGGTAAAATTTTCTTCATTTTTGTATCCAAGTAGTACTCCATCATGTAAAAGTCCCATAGCTCTTTCAGCCACTCATCTACTGATGGATACTTGGGCTACTTCTATATCTTGGCAATTGTAAATAACACTGCAATGGACATAGGGGTGCTTATGTTCTTTTGAATTAGTGTTTCGGCTTTCTTTGGACAAATTCCTAGCAGTGGAATCACTGGGTCATAATGAAACATTTAGAATAAAAGGTTACTTATTTGGTCATGATGAAAATCCTTATTCATTTCCAGATCACCATATTTAGCTGTTTAGATGTATAAATGTGGTCTGTGCTGACAGATCACAATCTCAGATTACAGTGACAAACTTTTGAGAAACAATTTATCTTTTTTTATTTAAACGTTTTTATTGATTTTAGAGAGACAGAAACAGAGAAATGTCAAAGTTACAATGTGAAAGAGAAACATCAATTGAATGTCTCAGATGTGTGTACCAAATGGGGGTTGAACCCACAGCCCAGGTATGTGCCCTGATAGGGAATTGAACTCTTAATCTTTTGGTGTATGGGACCATGCTCCAACCAACTGAGCCACACTAGCTAGGGCTTGAGATATAATTTTAAATGACATTCTCTTCATTTATATTTTTCGTCTTTTTGTCAATTAACAATTGGGTGAAGGAGGAAATCAGGATATGCAGTAACATCTTATTTTAAAAAATAGTGAACAAAATAAACTAATAAGCAAAATAGAGACAGACTCGTAGATAGAAATCAGGCTGTCAGCTGTCAGGGGAGAGGTTAGGAGGATGGGCAATGGTGGGGTGGAGGATTAAGTAAAAAAGAAAAAAAAGATAAAAAAATCTCAAGGACATGGACAACAGTGTCCATGGTGAGTGCTAGGGAGAAGGGTGGTGGGGGAAGGTAGAAGAGAGTAAAAGGGAGGTAAATGGTGATGGACAGAGACTGACTTTGGGTGATGAACACACAATACAGTGTACACATTATATGTTGTAGAACTGTACACCTGAAATCTGCATAATTTTGTCAACCAGTGTCACCCTCCAAAAAAATGAAGAGGGATTTATGAAGACTTTAGTATACTAACAAACAAAAACAAAACAAAACAAAACTATTATGGGAAACTCTCAAATGTCAATAATGGTATGAAGTATTTTATTATTTAAATACTTTATTTATTTATTTTTTAGAGATAAAGGGAGAAAGAGAGGGAAAGATCAATCAGTCGCCTCTCCCATGCCCCAAACAGGGACCTGGCCTGCAACCCAGGCATGTGTCTTGACCAGGAATCTAACCTGTGACCCTTCACGTTACAGGTCAGCGAACAAACCACTGAGCCATGCTGGACAAGGCATGAGGTATTTTATTACTAAAAAGAAAAGGAAAATAAAGCTTTTAACCTAATTTAACCATAAATTACACAAAAATTTAAGAGAGCACTATAAAAAACACATGTTAAGAAAAGGTAAATTCTGAGAAGATATTTAGTAACCTGGTAAATGCACTCAACTGGGGGGTGGGACATGGAGGACAAAGCTAAACATTTAAAAAGGAGAAAGAAAGAAAATTTCATTTGTATAATTAAATTGTGAAATGACTGTATATGTTTATAAAAGTGGACAATACTATCCTGAGTTATAAAAATATTAGAAATGACTGCATAAGTTGTGAAAACAAACTATCCTAATAAAATGGATCTTGATAGATTCATTTATTGATATATTCATTTATAATATAAAGCAACCTTGATACAGTGGTTACACAAATTGCTCTGAAATTTGGGAAATAAATAGAGCCTTTAAAGTTATTTTGTGAAATAAAAGTAAAAGTAATACTTAATGTAAAAGAGCTTTAAAAAATTAACCCAGGCCAATTTCACTAATGAATATTAAATTAAAATCTTAAGTATACTATTAGTGGCTGAAATTAAACAATAGAATTAAGTTTATCCTATGAATACAAAGATGTTGCTACACAGGCAAAACTATTAATTGAATATACCAATGAATAGCTTAATGAGGGCAAAGATTTTCTTTATATAGATTTTGATAAAAAAGTCTATACACAAATTTCATGTATACCAAGTAAAAGAACATATTGAAATTGTTAGACAAATTATTTTGAGTTTGACAAAAATGAAAATTCCTTTAATAAGCTTTATTTTATTTAATATTGGTTTAGACTGCTGTATCAATACAATTGTGTGTTAAAACTTAATGAATGTCTGTAAAAGCAGAAGATACATTAGTTGCATAATTGCACAATTACAGGGCTAAAAAAGGCCACCCATATGAAATCTAACAGAATGTTTAATTCACAAGTATACAGATAGAAGAAAAAATATGAAAATTAATACATTTCTCATATCAGTATAAAAAGCCAATAGAAGGGTTACTGTATACTAATTAAATAATAAAAAGATAAAGGGTAAAATAATTAATAAGAGCTACAGATGAGAACATAGAGAAATCTACAAACTATTAAAGGCAGTGTTATAGAAACACTTGAATAAATGCAAGTAAATAGCACATATTTAAAGAATAAAATGAAATATAAAGATATTTCTAGCTAAGACTAGAAGACTTCAGGCTATATATATATATTTATAGTATTTTATTGTTTATGCTGTCACAATGTCCCAGAGTTTTCTCCCTCTGCCCATATCCACACAGCTCCTGCCCTCTTCCCTTGGCAATCCCCATATCATTTTCTGTTTTAATGGGTCATACAACTATGCTCTTTGATCAACTCCTAACCTTCTTTCATCCAGTTCCATCCCTCCCATCCAACAACTGTCAGTCTCTTCTATGTATCTGTGCTTCTGTTTCTATTTTATTCATTAGTTTATTTTCCTCATTAAATTCCATGTAGAAGCAAGATCATATGGTATTTGTCTTTCACTGACTGGTTTATTTCACTTAGAATAATATTCTCCAGTTCCATGCATGCTGTTGCAAAAGGTAAGAGTGCTGCCTTCTTTATGGCTTCATAGTATCCCACTGTGTAAATGTACCACAGCTTTTTTTATTCACTCATCTACTGATGGGCACTTACACTACTTTAAGATCTTAGCTATTGTAAATAAAGATGATATGAATATAGTGGTGCATATTTTTTGTGTGTGTGTTGGTGTTTCAGGATTATTCAGATATATTCTGAGAAGTATACTCACTGGGTCAAAAGGGAGTTTTTTAAGGATTCTCCACACTGTTTTCCACAATGGCTGCACCAGTCTGCATTCCCACAAACAGTGCACTAGAGTTTCCTTGTGTACTCCTCACCAGCACTTGATTTTGTTGACTTATCAATGGAAGCCAATCTGACAGGTGTGCAGTGAGAGCTTACTGTGATTTTAACATGCATCTCTCTGATGATAAGTGATATTGAGCATTTTTTTATGTCTATGGGCCATCTGTACGTCCTCTTTGTAGAGGTGTCCATTCATGTCCTTTGCCCATTTTTAAAAAGACTTTATTTGTTTTTAGAGAGAGGGGGAGGAAGAGAGAAAGAGAAGGTGAGAAATATCTATGTGTGAGAGATATGTTGATTGGTTGTCTCTCACACATCCCAGCTGGGGACCTGGCCCATATCCTAGTCTTGTGCACTGATGGAGAATTGAACTGGCAACCTTTTGGTTTGCAGGCCAGTACTCAATCCACTGAGCCACATCAGCCAGGGCTGCCCATTTTTTAATTTGATAGTTTGTCTTCCTGGTATTCAGTTGTATTAGTTTTTTTTTTTTTTGTATATTCTGGATATTAAACCCTTACAGATGTATCATTGACAAAAGATGTTATTCCATAGAGTGTGTTCCTTTTTCATCTTGCTGACAGTTTCTTTAGCTCAGCATAAGCTTTTTAATATGATGTAGTATCATTTGTTTATTCTTTCCTTTATATATCTTATCCTAAGGGATATATCGGCAAAAATATTGTCATGTGAGATATCTGAGATTTTATTGCTTATGTTTTCTTCTAGGATTTTTATGTTTTAAAATTTACACTTAAGTCTTTTATTCATTTTGAGTTCATTCTTGTGTATGGTGTAAATTGGTGGTGTAGTTTCATTTTTTTGCATATACCTGTCCAGTTTTCCCAATACCATTTATTGAAGAAATTGTCTTTGCTCCATTGCATGCTTTTGCATCTTTTGTGAAATATCAATTGACCATAAAATCGTGGGTTTATTTCTGAGCTCTCTGTTCTGTTCCATTGATCTATATGCCTGCTCTTATGCCAGACATATATATCAATGGAGCAGGCTGTTTGATTACAGTGGCCTTGTTGTATAGTTTGATATCAGATATTGTGATACCTCCAACTCTGTTCTTCCCAAGATTGCTGAGGCTATTTGGGGTCTTTTTTTAGTTCTGTGAACATTTTTGGAACATTTGTTCTAGATCTGTGAAATATGCCATTGGTATTTTAATAAGAATTGCACTGATTCTATAGATTGTTTTGTGTAGTATGGTCATTTTAATGAAGTTAATTCTTCCAATCCATGAACAAGATATAAACTTCCATTTATTTGTATCTTCCCCAGTTTCAATCTTCAGTGTCCTACAATTTTCCAAATATAAGTATTTTACCTCCTTGGTTAAATTTATTCCTTGGTAGTTTATTATTATATTTTTGATGAAATAATGTATTTGTTTTCCTAGTTTCTCTTTATGATATAGTTCATTATTGGTGTACAAAAATGCCATCAATTTCTGAGTATTTGATTCTGTATCCTGCTGCTTGGCCTAATAGTTTTGGGGTGGTGTCTTTGGGGTATTCTATGTATAATATCATGTCATCTGAAAATAATGACAGTTTTTTTTAAAGATTTTATTTATTTATTTTTAGAGAGGGAAGGGAGAGGGAGAGAGAAACATCAATGTGCAGTTGCTGGGGGACATGGCCTGCAACCCAGGCATGTGCCCTGACTGGGAATCGAACCTGCGATGCCTGGTTCGCAGCCCGCGCTCAATCCACTGAGCTATGCCAGCCAGGGCTAAATAATGACAGTTTTATTTACTCTTTTCCAATCTGAATATTTTTTATTTCTTCCTCTTGTCTGATCTCTACAGTTAGAACTTCCAGTACTATGTTGAGTAAGAGTAGTGAAAGTGAACATCCCTGACTGGCTCCTGATCCTAAGGGAAATGCTTTTAGTTTTTGCCCATTGAGTATGATGTTGACTGTAAGTTTTCATAAATGGCCTTTATGATGTTGAGGTATGACCCTTCTATTCCCACTTTGTTGATAGATTTTATCATAAATGAGTGCTGAGTTATATCGAATGCTTTTTCTGCATCTATTGAGATCATGGTAATTTTTTTCCTTTTATTTATGTAATATATCTCATTTATTGAGTTGAGAATGTTGCACCAACCTTGCATCTCTGGGATGAATCCCACTTGATCATGGTGTATTATCATTTTAATGTATTGCTAGATCTGGTTTGATATTATTTGTTGAAGCTTCTATATGGCATCTATGTTCATAAAGCATATTGGCCTATAATTTTCTATTTCTCTTGTGTCTTGTCTGGTTTTGGAATTAGGATGATACTGGCCTCATAAAAAGAGCTTGGAAGACTTCCTTCCTCTTGAATTTTTTTCAAATAGTTTGCAAAGGATAGGTGTTAGTTCCAAGAAAAAACATTAATAGTGTTTATCCTTAGACGTTGCCATTGCAAGTATCTTTTATAAACTTTCATTTGCATTCTATGAATATAATAAAATGAGTTTGTATTTCTATGAAAATATTATGAATAAAAATATAAAACTTAATAAAATATATTTTTAATTTAAAATATCAGAATATAAGTGGGTAATATGAAACAATGAAGGGAAAATGAATTGTATTTTCAGGAATTAAAACCCACTCAAAAGTAAAGCCAATTAAAGCAATGTGGAATGGCCCACAAAAGGACTTTTTATTTAAACCAAATTTAAGCAATAATTCATAAATTTATACACACACAAATATATGTGATAAGAAGCACATTAACACACATGAAAAGGAAAAGATTCTTCAATAATGACTTTGCTATTTTACCAATTTTTTAATATATGAAATGACTATGTGTTCTGGCTTGCCCAGGATAGTTCAAGTTTAATTCTCATAATAATACTGCCAAGCAGGTACTGTTATTATCATACTAATTTTACTATTCTTAAAGCTAGTAAGTGATGGAATAAAGTAATTTTTGTTTTCATTCCTTTTTGCTACTCAGTGGGTAATATCACCCAATTGCCCAAACTAGAAAAATGACAGTCCCTTTGAATCATAATAATGATAGGAAAGCTTACACATTAAATGAGCATATAGAAGTTGAAGTACCCAATAAAAGCTAGAAATTTTTAGTTCAAGAACTGTGAAAATGTTCATACCCTTGGGCCAAGCAATTTCACTTCTAGATTATGATTTCAAAGAAGTAGTACAAGAGGAGTGTTCCATCTATGCACAAATTTCACTGAACAACTAGTACAGGCTTGATAGATAGTGAGTGCTCAGTATGGATGGAAGAGAAAAAAAATAAAATAAAGAGAATGATAGGGAGAGAAGAGGGATGCAGCCATGAAATACTTTGTAAAGTATGGGTGCCATAACTAATACAATAGGTAACCTTAAAGTGTCAGCTGTGGAGACCCATATAGCCATATGGAAATATGTCCATAAGTGGTGGTGCTGCTGGAGCAGGGGAAGCAGAATACAAAGGTTTCCTGCTCTATAGACTACTATGAAATCATCTTAGCATGGAGACACAGCCTGGAAAGTGTGTTAGTAGACCAACAGCAGTCTCTTAACATAGTCAATTTGATCTATAGGGATGGTAGAAGTAAGGGTAAAGTACCTGTTTTGGTTGTACTAACATTGCAATAAATGTGCTTTTCATAAAACAAAATCCAAAGTCATTGGGCACCTGGGAAGCAAAGAAGGCTATGGCAGCAGGATAGCCAAGTGATTCTTAATGTTGGCTGCTCATTGGAATTACCTGGGCAGCTTTAGAAATATACATGTCTAAGATCCATTTACAGAGGTGTACATGTGTTTTGTGAATTTCCCTGGGTGATGCAGCTAAGGTTGAAGGACATGGACACAGAGCCTTTCTACCCAAAGTCAGGTTCCCAACCAGCAACACCATGGAACCAAGAGGCTTGTTAGAAATGCATAATGTTAGCCCCACTCTAGACCTAATGAATCAGAATCTGAATTTTCTTAAGAAAAATTATTTATTTAAGTTCATGAATATGCCTGTCTGAAAGGCCTGGCATTGGTGAGTCTCAGATTTGCTTTGTACCACCTTTTCTGTACAGTGAAATTTAGCATTTCTTAAATTTAGCATTTCATTTTTTGTACTTCAAAAGGCAGAACACCTATGTTTTCTTCTGCAAATGGTTGGTCTGTCTGAAATCCTTTTGCTTTTGTTTGAGAGAAATTCAGTGAAACACTTTATTTGCAAACACAGGTGAAAATGCAAGAGACCTCTGTTTCTTCAACCTGTTTTAAAATTGGAAGTAACCTGGTGAATTATCTCTAATCATGCTCTTTCACAATGAAGAAATTAAGGTCCGAAAGAGCTAAGATATTGCCAAATGTCACAAGACTAGAAAGCAAAAAGGCCTATAATTATAACATAATTTTTGATAAATCGAAGTTCTCCTTTTGAAACTTAGTCTTTCATTTTAACATTTTCTTAGAATTTTGTCATCTGTACACATAATGATTTTCTTAGTTTGAAAATTATATATGCCTATGCTTCAGATAACTTATCTTAGAAGAAAGAAATTCCTAGGGTAATGTGATTGTTCACAACCTTTAACAAGTGCTGTATCCATTTCTCTGAATGTTACAGAGAACATTTTATCCTGACTTAAAAGTTTTGCTCCTTGGGAAAAATAATAAATGCTCAGCCTATACTTATGAATCACGGATGTGGAATATAAAATCCCCTTGATATAACAGGAATTTGATGAGACATTTGGCTCACAAAACTGCTGTGGATGAGATGGGCATAGGACCATAGGACAAAGTCATGTTGTAGGTATCAGGGATTCTTAACTGATAGATATGTGAACTGGTAAGACAATTGGTAGAGAAAAAATAAAGGTTTCCAGAAGCTTCACAAACATAGTCTCATGTATGGTCAGAAAATCTTGCTCAGACATAATTATGGAGTTGCTTATGGGCAGAGGATATATCCTGGTGGCAGAATTATGAGAAGACCCCTAGAATGGGAATGGGGTCCCATTGTGTGTTGGGCAGCATGATTTAGCTCCTCACTGCTCTAAGTGTGGGCTGTGGGCAAGCAGCATAAGCATCATCTGAGACATTGTCAGAAATACAGAATTCCAGGCTTCACCCCAGACCTACTGCACATGAATCTTCAGTTGAGGAAAATTTCCAGAGGATTCATCCATTCATTAACATTTGAGAAACACTAGTCTCACTCACAGTTTCCCAAATTTGTCTCAGTAATAGAATCATCTGAAAGTATGAGTCTTAGATGCCATCTCAAGACAGGAATCAGAAGCTTCAGAGGAGGAACCTGAGAATATGTATGTGTGTGTATGTGTATATATATATACACATACACACACATATACATAATAATATATTATTACATATTAATATAACATATATTAATATATATACATATTAATCCTAACCTGAGGATATTTTTATTATTGATTTTAGAGAGAGAGAATGGGAGAGAGAAAGAGAAAAACAGAGAGAGAAACATTGATTGGTTGCTTCCCATATGCTTCCTGGAATCAAACCCACAACCTAGGTATGTGCCTTGACTGGGAATTGAGCCCACAACCTTTTGGTTAAGGACAATGGTACATTCAATCAAGCCAACCAGCCAGGGTGAAAATCTGTATTTTTAACTATCACCCTCAGTGATTTTTACAATAAAGTCTCAAAGAGTTAAAAGATCAAGAAAGAGCTTGATAGACAAACAGTACTGAGATTGGTGCTCACTCCTGCCACTTATTGGCTGAATGTCCTTGACAAAGTTACTTCCCCTTTTGGAGCTTCTTTCTTGTTATCAAATGGGGACACAAACATGCCTCTTCAGATCTAATATAAGGACTAGCTAGGCAATCAAGAAACTGTGTATAAAGAGTCAAAACTTCCTTGCACTTAGTAGATACGAAGTAGAACATGGATATTAGCATTTGTGTTGTCTCCAACTTAACGTCTCAATTTTGACCTCTGAAAAAATGTGGGTAGTAGGTATTGTCTGGAGTTCTTTCCATTTATAAAATATATCTGTACTGAGTAGGTGGCAGCTTCCAGAAGCAAAGATGAACTCACTGACTGGTGGAAGAGTCAGGTAGGTGAACAGGAATATTACAATAATAGAAACAAGTTTTACTCACAAATGAATCATTTCATACCTCCAGAAAATGTTTGGTTAGGTTGTTGGAGGAAGAGATCAAAGCTGCTATTTAGTGTCATTAAAATAATTATTATATCTTGCACATATGCTAACCCAGGGAGAAAGATGCTTTCCAGAGCACTGAAGATAAAACCTTGTCACAGAGAGTCAGGGTTCCGTGTGACTTCAACTGTGGCTATAAATTAGCCCATGAGAACACCCTGAACTAGCAAAATTGTGAGTTTATTTAAAGCAGTCGCTTCATCAGCTTATCCTTTCTGCCAATTCTTTCCAACCTAGTATTTTTTTCATTCTGAACTGTCCTATTATTAGCCTCGGTTTTATAACTGCTGGAGAATGGTTTTCCTCTGGCAGTGGGACCAACACCTCTCCCTCCTAAGTCTCAAAGCTAAGAGTTCCTAATTCAATTTCTGCCATTCAGGAACACAGGGTTTTTGGGATCAATGCACCATCAAAGGACCCCAGGGGGGACAGGCCGAGGGCATGCTGGCCACCTGGTATCATTTTAGTCTCTCCACAACCCCATCTTGGAGCACCCCTGTGCTCTAAAGTCTGGGGTCTATTCGTTTAATGAATTCTTCTGTTGAAATAACGCCTTTGCCTGATGTTACCTCAAACTGCGTTTCTGATGTATATAAATGAGAACGTAGTCTTTGAGAAACTAAAAAACTACCTTGTTTTAGGAACTCTTACAACCTTTCTTTCTCTGGTTTCTTCTGAATGTATGTGTCACTTTATAAGCCAAAACGCCAAAATGTTACCTGAGACATTATAAGATAAGCTATATATGTTTAACTTTATTTGATCTATGAGCCACACAGCAGCTATGTTACAGGAAAAAAAATGTTTTAGTTGGGAAAATGTAGGACATTTTTATTTGAACATGCCAATAAGTATCTCTAAATATAGCTCCCTTACATTCTCCTGAATAATTCAATAGTAACTGATGGTCAAGGTATCCTTCAGTAGAAATGTTTAATTTGTTAGGAAAATTTTAGTGCTGGAAAATCATTTCTTATATCTATGATGTTAATAAATTATTTTTTAATTACAGCTACTAAATGGTTTCTGCAAGTATTTCATATATATATAGATAAAAATCATAGATTAATTTTGGGTAAAGAAAATGAATCTTGATTTCACAATTTAATCAATGTGGCACTTACTAGGTTTGAAAAATTATACTCTTGTTGGCTCTTCCCACTCACCATAAGAATTCAGAGTATGAGGGAATGGAATTAAAAGTGTCATTGTGTCCTGATATGTTTCTGAGAACTATCTTTACACAAGAGAGGAAAAAATTCATAAAAGAAGTGACCAATTCCATGAGAAATTTACGATAGGAAACTGATTGTTTTTTTAAAAAAGACTTTCTTTTTTAAGATTTTTATTTATTATTTTTAAAGAGAGGAGAAGGGAAGGAGAAAGAGAGGGAGAGAAACATTAATGTGTGGTTGCCTCTTGTGCAATCCCAACTGAGGACCTGGCCCTCAACCCAGGCATGTGTCCTGACTGGGAATCAAACAGGCAATACTGTGGTTTGTAGGCCAGCACTCAATCCACTGAGCAACACCAGCCATAGCAAACTGATTATTTTTAATTTCATCTAAAATAATTTTAGAATTTCATCCTTGGAGTTTGTAGGGAATGTTCTTCAACAGCAGCTTAATTCTCCATGTCTTTGTTGGAAAGTGAAGGCAGGCTTCAAAATGAGAAATGAGTAGACTCTCATTTTTCCAAATGAAAATCTGTATGTTACTTTCTCTCATGAGCTCTTCCTGGCTTCAGAACCTTTGTTTTTTTTGGTATTTTTTATACAAATATGATCAATGTACATATGGTTCATATAGATTGAATGATAGAGAACACAGAACTTGTCACATTAAACTGAAGTAGAAAATGACCATCTAAAATCCTCCTATAAGTTTTTTTTGAATATTTATCACTATGTTACTATAATCTTTCACTGAAACTGGAACATTGGATGTGCTTAATAAACATTGACATAATGCTAGAAATAATATATACAATTGCCATTTATTTTTAGTGTATGCAGTATAGGACTAAACACAGTCTATACCATTCACTTATCACATGTATAAACAAACTTTATATCACATGACACATATCTCTAAATGAGATACTCCCCAAACCATGTTTAATGTTTTAATTTTTTCCTGTTTCTTCTAAAAATTGTATTCTTAATTTCCCATTTGTTAAAATGTGAACAGGCAATTCTATATGCAGATACACTTGATGAAGACATTTCCTCTAAGTTCACCAGATTGGTAAGGATTTCCCTGCTATACCAAGTGTGGACTTCATTGCCCAGTGATTATCAGTGTTTGCCCAACACAAAATCCTATCACAGTAGAGCACATTGACTTCTCCATACTCCAAAAGGCAAGTTTTGTGAAGGTAACATTTTTTTTGATAGCTATTGAAACCTCAGTGTCCTACATGATGCTGGTTACCTAATAAGTACATCATATATGTATATGCACAGGACTAATTTTGCTTTTCCCGATATTCACAAAACCAACACAATAACTGTGATCATCAAAAAACAGAATTGTAGATAGAGAGGTACTCCAAGATAAAATTCATAAATGTTGTCTTCAGCTTCTTTTTATAAAACAAGAAGGGTTTGATTCTCTTCTCACATTCTTAGTTTTCAGAAATAACAGGGGTGTGTGTGTGTGTGTGTGTGTGTGTGTGTGTGTGTGTATCTGGCATAAAAAGAGACACATCCACAAAATAAAAAGACAATCCACAGAATGGAAGAATATATCTGCCAATACATCTGATAAAGGGTTAATATCCAAATTGTATAAAGGACTTACAGAACTCAACACTGAAAAATCAAATAACCCCATTAAAAAATGGGCAAAGGACCTGAAGAGACATTTCTCCAAAGAGGACAAACGGGTGACAAATAAACATATGAAAAGATGTTTAATGTCACTAATCATCAGAGAAATGCAAATGAAAACCTCAATGAGATATCCTCTCACACCCAGTCAGAAGAGCTATAATCAATAAATTAACAAACAAAAAGTGTTGGTGAGGGTGTGGAGAAAGTGCAACCCTTTTGCACTGCTGGTGGGAATAAAGATTGGTGCAACCACTGTGGAAAGCAGTGTGGAGATACTTCAGAAAATCAAAAATGGATCTGCCTTTTGACCCAGCAGACACAGTTCTGGGAATATACATGAAGGAACCAAAATGCTAATTTGAAAGGACACAAGTACCCTGTAGGGTAAGTGGAGGCAGTCTGGCTTCCTCACCCAGGTGAATGGATAGCTAAGGGAAGTAGTGGAAGCAGTGTTCCCATCGCCTTGGAGGGTCCTGATAACTAGTGTTCTCATAGCCTTGAGACTGGGTCCAATAAACTGTTCCCATAACATGAAGTGGGCTCACATATGCAGAATTATGTTATGTTATATAATTTCTGGCATCTTGCCAGCTTTGTTTTCCTCTGGTACTTAAACAGATAGAGACTCCCTGCTGGGGGCAATGATGATGGAAGACATGCAAGGGGACAGGTGCCATGATGGGTGCCAAGCTGGGGATCAAGGACCATGACATGAGACATGCAGATAGACACGCAGCTTGCAGCATGTATCGCTTACCCACCCATGAATAAAGGCATGCCAGACATCCCATGGCTCCATGAATATTATTCTGTCTATGAGAATACCATGGACCTACCCATCCTTGAAGGGTCCAAACATATACCCTTATGTTCATTTCAGCTTTATTTACAATTGCCAAGATATGGAAGCAGCTCAAGTATCCATAAATAAGTGAGTGGATAAAACAACTGTGGGACATTTACATAATGGAATGCTACTCAGCCACGAAAAAGAATAAAAATTTACCCTTTGCAACAGTATAGATGGATCTGGAGAATATTATATAGGTGAAATAAGCCAGTCAGGGAAAGACAAATATCCTTTGATTTCACTCATACGTGGAATCTAATGGACAAACTGAGCTAACAAGCACAACAGAGGGAGACTCATAGATAGAGAACAGATGACAGCTAGTTGTGGGGAGGAGTTGGGGAGTGGAGGAGTTAAGCAAAACTGAAAAAGACTCATGGACATGGACAACAGTGCCATGATGGCTGGGGGAAGGGCAATATAAGGACTAAATGGTAATGGGAAAAATACAATAAAGATTAAATGAAAAAAATAATTTCTCTGGGTCACTTTTTTATTTTTAACTCTCATTAGTGGGTCTAAGCTCAGTCCTATGTGCTGGGAGACAAAGTGCCCATCAAGAAGCCCTGGTACGCCCTGGCTGGTGTAGCTCGGTGGATTGAGCTTGGGCTGCGAACCAAAGCATCACAGGTTCGATTCCCAGTCAGGGCACATGCCTGGGTTGCAGGCCACAGCCCCCAGCAACCACACATTGATGTCTCTCTCTCTTTCTCCCTCCCTTCCCTCTCTAAAAATAAATAAATAAAATCTTAAAAAAAAAAGAAGCCCTGGTACAAATCAACTGATCTGTAAACAAGCTGTGAAGATGCAACACACACCCCTGACCAATTATACCCCCACTTACTCCACCAGATTTCTTCACAATGATCCTTAAGTGTAGTAATAGTATTTCCCATTAAACAGACAAAACAGAAATGAGTTATAGAGAATGGATGTAATTGGCCAATCTGCTAGTTGGTAGAGGAATGCTCAAACTAACCAGCCAATCAATGTGGGAATGATTAATACAATTAGGATGAGTTACACTGATGAAGTAGAAAAGAAAAGTCAGTTTTTCTCTTAAAGCTATATTCAACAAGAAGAAAATCTTGGAAAATCAAGAATTGGTAACAGAATTGGAGCAATAATACAAAATTGTTAATTTGTCACAGTATTGAAATTAGTCCCAGTAAGAGGCCTGAACCTTCAGAATATACAAAGGAATCTTTTGGCAATCCCTGTCTCCCCCTTTTAAACCTGTCTCTTCTGAAGGGCAGATGTGATACCCACTCAATTTCTCTTACCAGATTCCAGCAAACATTCTGTTGCTTGGTTTTATTATGAGCAGAAGAGAGAAAGAGGAAAAGACTATCATACACATAATGTCCCTGGTGCATTTGGAGGGTTCTGTATGTTGCTGCTTTTAATTCTTGCTTCAGCCTTCTGAGGATGAATTTTTTTTTAATGAAGAAATTAAGTTTCGCCCTGGCTGGCGTAGATCAGTGGATTGAGCGCAGGCTGCAAACCAAAGCATCGCAGGTTCGATTCCCAGTCAGGGCACATGCCAGGGTTGCAGGCCACAGCCCCCAGCAACTGCACATTGATGTTTCTCTCTCTCTCTCTTTCTCCCTCCCTTCCCTCTCTAAAATAAATAAATAAAATCTTAAAAAAAAAAGAAATGAAGTTTCTAGTTAAATGACTTGCAAAAAAATCCCACACAGCCAGTATAAAGCCGAGCACAGCTGTTAACTCAGATCTCTCCCTCAGACTCCCACATTTGCTTCACATATGTATAAGGCAGTTATTGAGAAAAACAAATTTGCATCAGTTATTTAATGGAACAAAAGACCCAAATCATAACAACCACCTAAACAAACACCATTTCAGGCTTCAACTAGAGCTTTCAAACAGGTTAAAAAACATAAAAATAAGGCAAAATTTGTTGGCCATTAACTAAAAGATGTGTTATTATTCTTTGTTAAATGTGCTTTTCTAGTTCTTTTTCATGATATTTAAGTAACTCTTTAAAAACACTAGCTTGGGTCCAATGCAAATAAGTTACACTAGAAAAAACAAACCCCACCACCTAATTGTCATCAAGTTGAAAAATGAAGTACCTTGTGGTGGTGGTGTTTGCCAACAAGACCATTTTAACAAACTTCATCCACAGGAAAGAATGAGATCAACAGTGATAACTTGTCTCACTTCTTGTGCAATGCTGTCAGCAGACCACTTACTATATAATGTTTACATTACAAATTATTCAAATTATGTCTGGGCTGTGACAAGTATTCTCAGGAACACTTATCAAATAAAGTTGAAAGTTCATCCAAGTTTCTTCACTCTCTTATTCAATTCCCTTCTTTAGGGACTCTGACCCTAAACTGGGTTTATAGATATTTCAGCCTTCATTCTCTTCTGTCAGTAGAGTTCAGGGATATGTGCCAAAACTCCATTTCCACTGTGACTTGCTTCAACCACACAAAATCATCATCTGTTGCACTCAGAGCACTTACTAGAGAACCATTTCATAAAGAGGACCCTCTCTGGTGAAAGAGTTAATGGACCTCCAAAGTGAGAGAGCAAAGCACTGACAGGGATAGTCCTATAATTTTATATACTAAATCATAGGGAGATGGCCACCTTGTTCACAATCATGCTCTTAAAAATGGAAGCTTTAATTTTAAAATCCATTTGGGCAGAACTTGGCACAGTAAGGACAACTCCTGTGTGGTTCTGCTCCTCTTCCAATCACTCCCCCCACTCACCGCCCCTCTGAGTATTTTACCCAGATTGCTGTACAGACCATCAGCCCCTTTCTGGAAGTATTGCCTCAGGCAAAGTTTGCTATTGGACTGCTTTCCTACTTTCTAGCAATGCCATATTTCAAGTGATTCAAGCATCTTCAAGTAAATTGCTTGATAGATTTCCAAAATGATCACTACAGGTCAAATTCAGCTCAAATGCTATCCTTTCCAAAGCTTTGAAATCCATTTTTTGCAGTCAGGCAGGTAAAACATTTAATGAACTTCAGTTCAGAAGGAACATGTCCTTTTAACTTAAATTTGACTTTAGAACACATTTTGGCCATTGAAACACCTAGCAATCTTTTCAGTTACACTGGCTACCTCTTTCAGTCTAGTAAAATATATTATAGATGGCACCATTTCCCAAGTTCTTAATATTTTTAGAAATGGCATAAATAAATGTATTAGAGAACAACCTGCTTTGATTCAGAGTATTTTGACTCAAAGAGTTTCTAGTGAATTACTTTCATTTTCTATCCGGCTACATTTCTATGGAATGTATTTTCCTATGTTTCAAAATACATAAATTAGCATTAAAAAGAATTATTATAGAGTATAAATTAATTATTGATAAAATAAGAATCAGAGACATTCAAATATACTTGATAGTGTTTAATCTGAAAGGGCTTTTTTTTAATGATGAAAAGTTTATTTATTTTATTTTATTTATTTTTTTGTTTGTTTGTTTTAAAATATTTTTTTTATTTTAATGATTGTTCAAGTACAGTTTTCTCCCCTTTACTCCCAATCAAGCCCTCCCAACTCCCCTCCCAACTTCCCTCCCATTACCACCCCCCCCCCCAGCTTTTATCCATGTGTCTTTTAACTTTGTTCCCATAAACCCTTCCTCTTTTCCCCTGAAATCCCTCTTCTCTCCTCGGGTCACTTTCTGCCTGTCCTCTAATGCAGTGTCTTTGACTATATTTTGCTTATTTCTTTGTTTTGTTGTTTAGGTTCCTGTTAAAGGTGAAATCATATGGTATTTATCTTTCACTGCCTGGCTTATTTCGCTTAGCATAATGCTTTCCAGTTGCATCCATGATGTTGCAAAGGGTAGAGGCTCCTTCTTTCTTTCTGCGGCATAGAATTCCATTGTGTAAAGGTTCCATAGTTTTTTGATCCATTCATTTACTGATGGGCATCTAGGTTGTTTCCAGCACTTAGCTATTGTAAATTGTGCTGCTATGAACATTGGGGTACAAAGGTTCTTTCGGATTGGTGTTTTAGGATTCTTAGGATAAAGTCCCAGCAGTGGAATTGCTGGGTCGAAAGGCAGATCCATTTTTAGTTTTCTGAGGAAGTTCCATACTGTTTTCCATAGTGGTTGTACCAGTCTGCAGTTCCACCAACAGTGCACTAGTGTCCCCTTTTCTCCACAACCTCTCCAACACTTGTTGTTTGTTGTTTTGCTTATGATGGCCATTCTGACTGGTGTGAAGTGGTACCTCATTGTGGTTTTAATCTGCATCTCTCTGATAGCTAG